>JAABKJ010012670.1:0-10473 GCA_011634705.1 Andricus grossulariae
GGTAGAAGAGTAATCTCATTTATTTAAACTTCATATTTTTGTTTAAATATTAATTTCTTGGTTAAAAGTTCATCTATTTTGTGAAAAATTTGTTTGTTTTTTTTTGGTTGAAAATTATTATTTTTTTTTAACTGAAAATTTAACTCTTTCGTTTCTTGTCAAAAAATTATATTTTTTGATCGAAATATAATACTTTTCGTTGCAAAATCATCTATTTGGTTGAAAATTTGACCATTTTATTACAAATTTATTTTATTTGGTTGAAAATTTATTTTTTACTGTAAAGTTAACTAGTCCATTTTGTAGAAAATTTATTTTTTTAAATGGCAATTTAAATATTTTATTTTCGGTTGAAAATTTATCTTTTTTATTTAGAAATTCAGGCTTTTTGTTAAAAATTGGTCATTTTCAAAAAGAAATTAATCTTTTGGGATAAAAAGTCATTTTTTTATTGAAGATTCATCATTTTAGTTCAAAAGTTAATTTCTTTCAATATAAATTTAAGTATTCTATTTTTTTTGTGGAAAATTAATCTTTTTTCATAGAAATTTAATTTTCTTGTTCGTAAATTTAGCTGTTTTGTTCAAAACTACACTATGTCGTTGAAAATTAGAAAAAAAAATTTATCTCTATTATTTTTGGGTAGAAATTCATCTTCTGGGTTGAAAATTTAGCTATTTGGTTAAAAATGCATTTTTTTGGGTTGAATATTAATTCGTTTAGTTAAAAATTCATTTCTTTGGTTAAAATGAGTTTTTTTATTAAAAATTAATTTTTCCAACTAAAAATTGATCAATTCCATTTTTTGTGAAAAATTGATCTATTTTGGTAGAAATTTAACAATTATCGTGAAAATTTTCCCTGTTTTGTGGAAAATTTAACTGTTCAGTTGAAAATGTATTTTATTTGGCTGAAAATAATTTTTTTGCTGCAAATTGAACTACTCTATAATGTTAAAATACGTCTTTTTTGTTAAAAATTAAGTTTTTCAACTGAAAATTCAACTATTCCGTTTCTTGTCAAAAAATTATATTTTTTGATAGAAATATAATACTTTTTGTTAAAAAATCATCTGTTTGGTTAAAAATTCAACTATTTCATTGCAATTTTATTTTGTTGAAAATTTATTTTTCACTGCAAATTTCAGTATTCCATCTTGTAGGAAATTAATTTTTTTAACTGAAAATATAAATGTTTCATTTTAGGTTGAAAATTTATATCTTTTCATTTGAAAATTTACGTTTTTTGTTGAAAATTGATTTATTTCTTTCAATATAAATTTAAGTATTCTATTTTTTTTAATGGAAAATTAATCTTTTTTGATAGAAAGTTAATCCTCTTCTTTGTAAATTCAGCTGTTCGGTTCAAAACACTATGTTGTTTAAAATTATTTTTGTTCAAAAAATATATCTCTATTATTTTTGGTTAGAAATTTATCTTCTGGGTTGAAAATTTAACTATTTGGTTAAGCATGCATATTTTTGTTGAATATTCATCCTTTTAGTTAAAAATTCATTTCTTTGGTTGCAAATTTTACTATTTTTTTCAAAATTCTGATTTTTTTGTTTAATTGAACTATTTTTTTTTTATTGAAAATTAAAATAGTTTTGGTGAAAATACAACTTTAGGTGATGTTGTGTCTAGCCTGAAATTGTTTTTTTTTTAACAAAAATCATTAGATTTATTTACAATGATTTTTGTTTAAAATAATAAATTTTACCAGCTTGAACGATTTTGGATTACGTTTTTCGTCGAAAATAAAATTTTTATCCATTTGAAAGATGGTATGTTGAAACAAAAATCATTCAATAATTTGAACAAGGTTGCGAATATTTTCACAATTTTAGATTATGGTATTTTTTGTCATCAGAAATCGGTATTTTAGATGAATAATCATTCGATTTCGAAAAAGATATAACAATTATATATGATTTGTAGGTTAAATTATTTGTTATTTTTATTCATTATTATTTACAATTTGGGGACAATTTAAGGTTACATGAACATTTTTGACCGAAAATCGGTTATTTTAAAGAAAAATCATTTGACAGCAAAAATTGAACTTACAATTTTTAATAACTTATATTAGTGTTTTTCGTCGAAAATTATTTTTTTTTTATTGAGAAAAAATGCAACAGGTCGATGATCTATAAAAATCAATTATCGAAAATATTGTCCTTACTTTATTTTTTAATTATTTCAGATAAAAGATACTATCAAATACAAACATTTTGTATTAATATTAAAGTTTCTTCAAAAAAATTATAAAAATTAGAGGTAAACTTTATTTTCCTTTCGTATATGAATTTTTTCCACTAATGGTAATAGTGGCTTTGTTACAATTAGAAACGTTGCCTGATTCTACTCGACAAAGTAAGCTTTACATGAAGCTCGTTAAATGCAAATGAAAGCACAAAAGCAAGAAAATGCCTTTTGTAGCGTGCATGTGAAATTCTTGAAAATCAATTATTTTTATTAAAAAGGCTAATTTTCTCAGTTATTTTCCATTTTCTGGACAAGCTTTCATGTTGCTTTGATACTAGAGCTTTTTTATATTCTTCCTTTTAATTTTCCATTTCCCTGTAAAGCGTGATGTACAACTGAAGAAATTATATTTATTTATATTGTTCTTTGCTCTGTTAAAACACTATTCAAACTTTTTTTTGCAATGAAACTAGTTTCAAAAAATGAATTATAATGCTACTATTCTTTTAAATTTTTTGCTAATGCAACTATTTTTTCACTTTGCCTTTAAAAATATTTTCCAACTTAAAAATCGAAACTTCAAAAAATTTCAAGATTTCAAACGATTTAAAGGGGTTTTTTAAATTGTTGAAGAAATGTTGAGAGATATCACAAATTTTAAGATATTTCACGGGATTTCAAAGAATTTAGAGGGATTTGACCAGACCAACGCGATCTTATAGGAACTCTTAGGACCTTGAAGATAAATTTTTTTTATGGATTTTTAAGAATTTGAAAGATTGTAGGGTATTTTACAATTCCAAGATTTCAAAAAATCTCAATATTTCAAAAGAACTCTCGGGTCTTAATGAAATGGAATGAAATTATAACAACTTTATGGGATTTTACGGATTTTATCGGATCTTATGCCGTCTTTGTGTATTTCAAAGATTTAAACATTTGTGAGGAAATTAAAAAAAAATTATGAAGATTTCTCTTTTCAAAGTGTTTCGAGAAGTTTAATAAAATTGCAAAGAATTTATTGGGATTATAGAAAATTTCCAGAAATTTGAGAATTTCTAAAGAATTTTTAATGATGTAAGATTTTTGAAGATTCAAAATATTTCGAAGATTTCAATTTATTTTGCAATATTTGAGGTAATCATAGGATTTCAAGAGAAATTCAAAGATTCCATAAGATCATAAGGAATTTCTATTGATTTCAGAGGATTTACGAAATTTATTTATTTTTAAAGGAATTTTGAAAGATATTATTGATTCAAGATTTTTTACGGGATTTTATTTGTTGTGGATTACTAGGGATTTCAGAAGATTTAAGGGATTTCAAAGGATTTTAAAAAGCTTTGGGCATTCAAAAATATTTCAAAGAATCTAACCAGATTAAACATTTTTAAGGGATTTTAAAGAATGTCAGCAAATTTGGAAGGATTTAAAAAAGATTTAAAGTTCAACGGATTTTAGAGATTTCAAGGGATTTCATGACATTTGAGGGATTTACAAGATTTTAAAAGTGATGATAAGAATCAAAGAGATTTCTACCAATTTTAAGGAATTTTTAAGGAATTTCCAAAAAATCATGACAAATTTCAGGTAGTTATAAAGGATTTCCGCGGATTAAAAAACTCTATTTAAAAAAATTCGAAACTATGTAAGTGCCACTACTTTCAAAACACGGTTTATTGGCTTAAAAATTATTTAAAATTCGACCGCACATTGTGATAAGAAGATTTAATTTTTAAATAATCTAATTGAAAATTGGACAAAACATGGGAAATTTTTGAAAATACTGTGACTTTTTATTTCTATTCTGAAAGAAAATTGTTAAAAACAAAAACAAATTGCTTAAACAGTTTATGTAAAAATATGATCATCACTATAAAGTAGTATTTTATGCATATAAAACAATTTGCATTGAAAAAAACCGCAAAAAATCCATGCATTTAAAATGCTTTCGTGAAACTTGCAATTTTCTTTTTTTTTTGTCTT
Organism: Andricus grossulariae; assembly: GCA_011634705.1. Taxonomy (NCBI): domain Eukaryota; kingdom Metazoa; phylum Arthropoda; class Insecta; order Hymenoptera; family Cynipidae; genus Andricus; species Andricus grossulariae. The sequence continues at coordinate 4,192 of JAABKJ010012670.1, forward strand.
TGTATTAAAATTGTTTGTTTTGTTATTATTTTGTAATTTTGTATTTTTTGTAAATTTCTATTTTTAAATTGATCAAAATGAAGACTTTGGTTTGTATATTATTCAAAAAAATCACTAATACTTCCTCCATGAGGAAGCAAATACATTTGCTAACGGGAATCAAAGTGCTCGAAATACTCGAGATCGAATTCACAGCTAGTAAATATTGCTACTCACAAAAAACATTACAGCATTTTTGCTTTAGAGCCGAGCCACTTTTTCCAATTATTCAGCTCGTACTGGTATTCCCTATCTCAACTCACAATACCATTCATTTTAAAAAGTCTGATTATAAAACTCGTTTTTAATATTGCTACTCATAAAAAAATACAACAGAAGTTTTTATTTAGACCCCAGTAACTTTTTTCCATTATTCAGCTCGTACTGACATTCCCTATATCAACTGATAATACCATTCGTTTTAAAAAGGCTTATCATAAAACACGTATTTAACATTGCTACTCATAAAAAAATAGAACAGAATTTTCATTTAAACCCCAGTCACTTTTTCTCGTTTTTCAGCTCATACTGGTATCGACCTCGTACTGGTTTCCCCTATATTAGCTGCCAATACCATTCATTGTAAAAAGGCTGACTATAAATCCCATTTTTAATATTGCCATTCATAAAAAATATTACAGAATTTTTGCTTTAAAACCTAGTCACTTTTTTCATTATTCAGCTCGTACTGGTATCAGCCTCGTACTGGTTTCCCCTATATTAGCTGACAATACCGTTCATTGTAAAAGGGCTGACTATAAAAGACATATTTAATATTGCTACTCACACCGAATTTTTGCTTTAAAGCCTAGTAACTTTTTCCCATTTTTCGGCTCGCACTGGTATCGACCTCGTACTGGTTTTCCCGATATTAGCTGACAATACCATCAATTGTAAAAAGGCTGACTATAAAGCTCGATTTTCATATTGCTACTCATTAAAAATATTACAGAATTTTTGCTTAAACACTCAGTCATCTTTTTCATCATTCAGCTCGTACTGGTATTCCCTATATCAACTGACAATATCATTCATTGTAAAAAGGCTGACTGCAAAGCAAATATTTCATATTGATACTCATACAGAATTTTTGTTTTAAAGCCTTGTCACTTTTTTCCATTATTCAGCTCATACTGATATTCTTTATATCAACTGACAATACCATTTAATTTAAAAAGACTGATTTTAAAATTCGTTTTTAATTTGCTAGTCATAAAAATATAGAACAGAACTTTTTCTTTAAAACCCAGTACATTTTTTTGATTATTCAGTTTTTACTGGTATCAGCCTCGTACTCGTTTCCCCTATTTTAGCTGACAATACCGTTCATTGAAAAACAGCTAACTATGAAACACATATTTAATATTGCTTCTCACACACAATTTTTCCTTTAAAGCCTATACATTTTTTTCTATTATTCAGCTCATACTGGTATTTTCTATATCAACTGACAATACTATGCATTTTGAAAAGGCTGATTATAAAATTCGTTTTCAATTTGCTACTCATCAAAAAAATAAAACAGAACTTTTTTTTGAAACTTAGTAACTTTCTCCATTGATTCAGCTCGTACTGGTATCCACCTTGTACTGGTTTTCCCTATATTAGCTGGCAATACCATTAATTGTAAAAAGGCTGACTATAAAACTAATTTTTAATATTGATACCCCTGAAAAATATTACAGAAATTTTGTTTCAACACCCAGTTACTTTTTTCCATTATTCAGTTCGTACTGGTATTCCTTATGTCAACTGACAATACCATTTATTTCAAAATGGCTGATTATAAAACTGGGTTTTAATTTGCCACTCACTAAATACAACCATACCTTTTATTTAGAACCCAGTAAATTTTTCGATTACTCAGCTCGTACTGGTATCAGCCTCGTATTGGTTTACCCTATTTTAGCTGAGAATACCGTTCATTGCAAAAAGGTTGACTATAAAACACATATTTAATATTGCTACTCATACAGAATTTTTGCTTTGAAGCTTAGTCATTTTCCTCCATTATTCAGCTCATACTAATCTTCCCTATGTCAACTAATAATACCATTCATTTCGAAAAGGCTGATTATAAAACTTATTTTCAATATTACTACTCATGAAAAATACAACAGAACTTTTTCTTTGAGACCCGGTCACTTATTCCCATTATTCAGCTCGTACTGGTATCCACCTCAAAGTAGTTTCCACTATATAAGCTGACAATTCCATTAATTGTAAAAAGGCTGACTATAAAACTCATTTTTAATACTGCTACTCATAAAAAATATTACCGAATTTTTGCTTTAACAACCAGCCACTTTTTCCCATTATGCAGCTCGTACTGGTATTCCTTATGTCAACTGACAAAACCATTTATTTTGAAAAGGCTGATTATGAAACTGGTTTTTAATTTGCCACTCATAAAAAAACCCAACAGAACTTTTTCTTTGAACCCAGTAAATTTTTTCGATTTTTCAGCTCGTACTAGTACCTCGTACTAGTTTCCCCTATATTAGCTGACAATGCCGTTCATTGGAAAAAGGCTGACTGCAAAACAAATATTTCATATTGATACTCATACAGAATTTTTGTTTTAAAGCCTTGTCACTTTTTTCCACTATTCAGCTCATACTGGTATTTCTTGTGTCAACTGACAATACCATTCATTCTAAAAAGGCTGATTATAAAATTCGTTTTTAATTTGCTACTCATCAAAATATACATCAATACTTTTTCCTTAAAACCCAGTAAATTTTTTCGAATATTCAGCTCGTACTGGTGTCAGCCTCGTACTGGTTTCCCCCTTATTAGATGAAAATACCGTTCATTGTAAAAAGGCTGACTATAAAACACATATTCAATATTGCTGATCACACAGATTTTTTGCTTTAAAGCCTAATCACTTTTCTCCATGATTCAGCTGATACTAATATTCCCTATATCAACTGATAATACCTTTCATTCAAGAAAGGCTGATTATGAAACACGTTTTTCAATATTGCTACTCACAAAGAATATCACAAAGTGCTCGAAATACTCGAGATCGAATTCACAGCTAGTTAATATTGCTACTCACAAAAACATTACAGCATTTTTACTTTAAAGCCAAGTCACCTCATCCCATTATTCAGCTTGTACTGGTATTCCCTATATCAACTGAAAATACGATTCATTTTAAAAAGTCTAATTATAAAACACGTTTTTAATATTGCTTTCATGAAAAAATACAACAAAAGTTTTTATTTGAACCCCACTTACTTTTTCCCACCATTCATCTCGTACTGGTATTCCCTGTATCAACAGACAATACCATTCTTTTAAAACAGGCTGCTTATAAAAAACGTTTTAATATTGCTACTCATAAAAAAATACAACAAAAGTTTTTATTTATACCGCAGTCACTTTTTCCCGTTATTCAGCTCGTACTGGTATCGACCTTGTGCTGGTTTCTCCTACATTAGCGAACAATACCATTAATTTTAAATGAGGTAACTATAAAACTCATTTTTATTATTGCTACTCATAAAAAATATTACAGGATTTTTGCTCTAAAGCCTAGTCATTTTTTTCCATCATGCAGCTTATACTGGTATTCCCTATATCAACTGACAATATAATGCATTTTGAAAAGGCTAATTAAGAAACTCGCTCTTAATATTACTACCCATAAAAAAATACAACAGAATTTCTTCTTTGAAACCCAGTCACTTTTTTTCCATTTTTCGGATCGCACTGGTATTGATCTCGTAATTATTTTCCCTATATTACCTGACAATACCATTAATTGTGAAAAGAATTACTAAAAAACTCATTTTTAGTATTGTTATTCATAAAAAATATTACAGAATTTTTGCTTCAACACCCAGTCATTTTTTCCCATTATTCAGTTCGTACTGGTATTCTTTATGTCAACTGACAATACCATTTGTTTTGAAAGGGCTGATTATAAAAATGATTTTTAATTTGTTGCTGATAAAAAAATACAACAATATTTTTTCTTTATAACCCCATACATTTTTTTTATTATTCAGATCGTACTGGTGTCAGCCTATATTAGCTGACAATACCATTAATTGTGAATGGGTTGACTATAAAACTCATTTTCAATATTGCTAACCATAAAAAATATTATAGAATTTTTGCTCTAAACCCTAGTCACTTTTTCCCATTATTAAGCTCGTACTGTTATTCCTTATGTCAACTGACAATACCATTTATTTCGAAAAGGCTGGTTATAAAACTGGTTTTCAATCTCCCACTCATGAAAAAATACAAGCATACTTTTTCTTTAAAACCCACTAAATTTTTTCGATTATTCAGCTCGTACTGGTGTCAGCCTCGTACTGGTTTCTCTTTATCAGCTGGAAATACCGTTCCTTGTAGAAAGACTGACTATAAAACACATATTTAATATTGCTACTCACACAGAATTTTTGCTGTAAAGCCTAGTCACTTTTCTCCATGATTCAGCTCATACTAATATTCCCTATATCAACTCATCATACCATCCATTTCAAAAAGGCTGATTATAAAACACGTTTTTAATATTATTACTTATAAAAAACATGATAGAAATCTTGCTTCAATGCCCAGTTAATTCATTCCATTATTCAGTTCATACTGGTATTCCCTATATCAATTGACAATTCCATTTATTTTAAAAAGGATGATTATAAAACTCGTTTTTAATATTGCTAGTCATAAAAAAATATTACAGAATTTTTGCTTCAACACCCAGTCACTTTTTTCCATTATTCAGCTTGTATCGGTATTCCCTATATTTACTCACAATACCATTTATTTTAAAAAGGCTGACTATAAAACTCGTTTTCAATTTGCTAACCATAAAAATACAACAGAACTTTTTCTTCAAAACCCAGTAAATTTTTTCGATTATTCAGCTCGTACTGGTATCAGCCTCGTACTGGTTTCCCTTATATTAGCTGACAATACCGTTCATTGTAAAAAGGCTGACTATGAAACACTATTTAATATTGGCACACACAGAATTTTTCCTTTCAAGCCTAGTAACTTTTTTCCATTATTCAGCTCATACAGGTATCCCAATATCAACTGAAAATACCATGTAGGTTGAAGAGGCTAATTATGAAACTCTATTTTAATATTACTGCTCATAAAAAATACAACAGAACCTTTTCTTTGAAACCCAGTCAGTTTCCCCATTATTCGGCTCGTACTGGTATCCTTCTCGTACTGGTTTCTCCTATATAAGCTGACGATACCATTGATTGTAAAAAGGCTGACTGTAAAACACATGTTTAATATTGTCACTGATGAAAAATATTACAGAATTTTTACTTTAGGACCCAGTCCCTTCTTTCCATTATTCAACTCGTACTGGTATTTCCTATATCAACTAACAATACACTTTATTTTGAAATCGCTGATCATAAAACTCGTTTTTAATTTGCTACTCATAAAAAAATACAGCAGAACTTTTTCTTTGAAACCCTGTCACCTTCTTCCATTATTCAGCTTGTACTTGTATCCACCTCGTACTGGTTTCTCTTACATTGACTGACAATACCATTGATTATAAACAGGCTGACTATAAAACTCATTTTTAATATTGCGACTCATAAAAAACATTACAGAAATCTTGCTTTAACACCCAGTTACTTTTTTCTGTTATTCAGGTCGTACTGGTATTCCCTATATCAACTGAGTATACCACCTATTTTAAAATGGCTAACTATAAGAACTCGTGTTTAATTTTCTACCCATAAAAAATACAACGGAACTTTTTCTTTAAAACCCAACAAATTTTTTCGATTGTTCAGCTCGTACTGGTTTCCCCTATTTTACCTGACAATACCGTGCATTGTGAAAAGGCTGACTATAAAACACATATTTAATATTTCTACTCACATAGAATTTTTGCTTCAAAGCCTAGTCACTTGTTTCTATTACTCATCTCATACTGGTATTCCCTATATCAACTAACAATACCCTTTATTTTAAAATGGCTGATTATAAAACTCGTTTTTAATTTGCTACTCATAACAAAATACAGCAGAGCTTTTTCTTTGAAACCCAGTCACCTTCCTCCATTATTCAGCTTGTACTTGTATCCACCTTGTACTGCTTTCTCTTACATTGACTGACAATACCATTGATTATAAACAGGCTGACTATAAAACTCATTTTTAATATTACTACTCATAAAAAACATTACAGAAATCTTGCTTTAACACCCAGTTACTTTTTTCTGTTATTCAGGTCGTACTGGTATTC
>JAABKJ010012671.1:0-10472 GCA_011634705.1 Andricus grossulariae
ATTTCACCTTTGCTGTTTCTCATGCTGACAAACTCTGTACTTTTACTTTTGTTTATCTCTTTATATATTATTTTCAAGGTTCCTTGAAAGTCGCTTTGTAATTTCCTTTCCTATATTATCCTGATTAATATGTCAAATCGTAAAATAAGACGAGATTGTCAAATGTTTTTACGTGAAAATTGACTATCGCGGATTTCTTTAAATTTCCGCGTTTCGAGAACTCCTGAATCCGTACACCGGATAACTTTTGAAAGACTAATCTGACTGGATTGTGCTTTGTCACACGTATTTAGTAACCAAAAAGAAAGGTCGAGTTCCTTTACCAGTTATTGTGGATGAAAATTCAAAAAGTTAGAGCATTTTCACAATTTTTGAGACCTTTCTTTTCAAGATTCAAAAATTTTATGAAGGATATTCATAGTACTCGGAAACTCGAATAATTTATTTTTGTGACTTTTTTCGATAAAAAAAATTATCAGAGTTATAGCATTTAAAAAAAACGAAAATGAACATTTTCAGCTAAACAACGCACGATATGAAAATGAGTCGAGAGAGAAAAAACGTTGCTTTTTCAAAGCCCTACAATATTATCATAACAACTATTTGCATTTTGTTCGAAAAATCGTAAATTTAAATTTTGATCGCACAAAAAAAAATGAAAAATAAAAAATTCCATTTTGCTGTCAAACTATGTGAGATACGAAAAAAAAATGAATTAAAAAAAATTATGCACCTAAAAAAGATCTACAAATTTTTTATTAGTCACTTGTTTGTAGGATGCGTAGTTTTTGCTTTATTCGTAACAAGCATTAAGAATAAAAAAATTTAATTCTCGGTCAAATGACACAAGATGAAAAAAAAATGAAAAATAAAAAGTTGCTCAACCAAAAAATATCTACAAATCTGTTATAAGCTCTTGTTTTTGAAAAATATATTAAAAATGAAAAATTAACTTTTTTGAAAAAGGACACAAGCTACAGTAACATTTTATTCAACACAGTTTTTTGCCTAAATTATATCTACAACTTTGCTTAGAACCACCTTACGCTAGGATGCGTATTTTTGGTTTAAATCGCGTAAAAAATAACATTGAAAATAAGAAAATTAAATTCATGCAAAAAGGACACAAGTTGCAATAAAATGTTTGATGACAATTTTTTTCAATAGAATGCACACTTTTTTATAATAAAAAAAGCCAATGAAAATACTTTTCTTACAATACCAATGCATATTATGAATTTCAATAATATCAATGTATTGAAATGATACATTTTTCAGGGTAGCTGAGAATTAAAATTAGTGCAAAATAAGGAACAAATATTAAAGTAATCCTGAAAAATAAAATTTGTACTTTATTTTGTAATATCTGAATAAATAGCCTCAGACCTCAGTAGATAAATAAATATAATATACATTTGATATAATAGAGTTGAACATAATGTAGAAAAGTTCGCATTTTCGACAAAATCGAGTGTGAAGCACGGCACGAGATACGTAATGAGAATGTGTTCGTTAAACCCGAAGGAGCTTTAACAAAAGAGAGTTCTCAATCACAAACTTACAGTTGTCGATGCTTTAAACTTTAATTTTCAAAGGTCCGTGCACAGATGTGGGGGAATTATACAAAGACCGAGTGCGTAGCGCGTCGTAAATACATTATCGAGCGCGAAACGCGAGATAAATATATTATCCAGCGCGATGCGCGAGAACCAACAGTCGCGCGCCCTAGGCGCGCTCAAACTTGCGGGCAAATGTTTTTTTAATTCGATTATAGCGCATTTCTTCGATTTTCAAATAATATGTTTCAAACTTTCACCATTTTTGTGCTTTGGTGTGTTCTGCATACCCACTAACTTTGGTTAAGATATCTCATAACTTGATGAAGATATTTATGGCAGTTTTTTTTCTCGTATAGGTTTATACATTTAGAATCTTTTTCTACTTTTGTTTAAGTAATCGGCGGCGATTCGCTACCGCGAATCTTATTGTATTTTCAATTCAAAATTTACTGTTTTCGTTTTAATATCACATCTTAACAAAGTGTTTGGCCTAACGACATTATATATGGCCTTATAAGCTATAAGGCCATGTAACACTTATTCGATCGCTACGTTACCGAAATTTTTCCACAAACTTATGTGATATCGAGTTGAAAGTTTGGAAAATCTAATAAAAGGCACCAAGGAACATTAATATGATCCCGAATGTTCATAATTTACAAAAAAGTATTATTGACACTTTTTAAATAATTATTATACAATTTAAAATTTAACCTTATGTAAAGTAACAATTTCGAGTTAAGTCATTTGAAATTAAACCATAAAATACATCAAACAAAGTTTTGAACAATAAAATATAAATATGGTAACACGTTCTTTTTTTGAAAATATATGTCCTGCTGCGGTAATTCACCGCATCAGGACTTTAACAGTGGGCTTGCGAAACAAAAAAAATTTCTCATATCCATCATGGCAGTCAAACACTTGGTGAGTTAAATACTTATAAATAGGTTACTATTTTATGTTTGTGATTCATATCAAATTAAAACTAATATTAGAAACACAATTTTTGTCCTAAATTATGTGATATTAACATATATTACTCGGGAAATTACTGACGCGTGGCCGACCATTGGTTTGTAACAGACCACAGGTTCTACCATATTTCAAATACTTTTCAGATATTTCACATATTTCAACTTTACATATACTTCAGGATATTTTAGCATAACCATTCAATTTACAAACTCTCTCATAAAAAAAAGGAATAAAAAATGCTTCAAAGGCAATTTTTACAAAGAAAGTCGCCCCCTCACCAAAAAAACGAAAATTTTTACAAAAATCATTCTTCAGAACGAACAATATATTGCATTCATGTAATAGTATATTTTGCACGAAGGCAGCGAACTATGTCTTTTAACAGCCGAGCGTGAGTTTTTGCAAACATGCGAGACTTAAAAAGGCTTCGCTGCCACGGTACACACGATATTTTATGTAATAAGAGTATGGCTTCCGAGTTTTCTCACGATATTACGTCTCATGTTTGAGGTTAGTTTAAAGAGACAAGTACCACGCAGAACAGTGCGTGTGGGTCGAAGTAACGAATGCGCACGCACGCTCATTTCCCGCGGACAATAAAGTGCACTTTATCAGCCTAGGCTGGTAGAGTACCCCACCACCAACAATGACCTACTTTCTTGCTTCAAACCACGTCCAGAAAACGAGGAAAACATACTCGACTACTCATGTTACATACAAAAATGTATAAATCTTGTTATGGTGTTAGAAAATATGATCCATTGAATAAATCCTCACAAACTTCTGCAAATCAAGTTTTTCACAAGTTTTTAAGCATAACCTAACCAAAGTTCCAAAACTGAGAATCCTTACTGGGAACACGTGTATGTCGAACATTGCGACAACTGTTGGCGAGAATGGTAATATTGTACCTTACTTTAGCATTGGGCTATTGGTGAAATAAGTAAACATTTTAATTTTCTTGTAATCTATCAAGAATAAAAATAAAGGCAAAATAATAAAATACGCAGAAATAACAAGATATTTAAATTAGATCCGAGTCAATATAGTTGAGAGACTTTCGAAATATTTAAATTTAAGGAATGTTTTCACAGTTTTTAGCAAACGACGCTGTAACTCACTGTCGCATCGTCCAGGATTTTGAAGGTTTGCTCGAATTTGTTTGTAAACAGTCAAGAGATGGACCTAGAAACCCCTCCGGAAAACATAAAATCTTATTTTATCATATGAGTACGTGGATGCAATCCCATACAAATCCTGAAACTTTTTCAATCATTCCAAATTTTGAATTATCAAAACCTATATTATTAAAGCCGATCAGTGCTTGATTTCTTGCTTGGGCTTACATTGGGCATACCCATAGAACGCCCATAGTGGACGTTCTGCTTTAATTAACAGATTAGTTTTATTAGAAGAGTACGTGGATGTAATCCCACTCAAATCCTGAAACTTTTCCAATTATTCCGAATTTTTAATTATCAAAACATATGTTGATAAAGCCGATCAGTGCTTAATTGTTCTTAATTGGATTTAAATTGGGCTCACCCATAGAACGCCCATACTCCAGTGGAAATTTACAACTGGCTTGGTACCCCGCCAGTACAGCCGGTCGGATATTGGTGCTGGCGTGGTACTGGTATATGACCGCATGGAAAACGGCTGGGTACTGGCATTAGTACGAAATATCACTCGGCTGGGAGTTGTCTGTCGGTACTGGGGCGGTACTGGAAATCGTATTATGCCTGTACCTGAAGTCTGCACTGCCGCGGTACTGGATATGATATTATGCCTGTACTGCAAGTCTGTACTGGTGCGGTACTGACATTAGTACAAAATGTCACTCGGCTGGGAGTTGTCTGTCGGTACTGGGTCGGTACTGGAAATGGGATTATGCATGTACCTAAGGTCTGCACTGCCGCGGTACTGGAAATGATATTATGCTTGTACTGCAAGTCTGTGCTGGAGCGGTACTGGCATCAGTACAAAATGTCACTCGGCTGAGAGTTGTCTTTTGGTACTGAGGCGGTACTGAAATTTGATAATATATCTGTACCGAAAGTCTGTACTAGCGCGGTACTGGCATCAGTACAAAATGTCTCTCAGCTGGGAGTTGTCTGTCCATACTGGGGCGGTACATAAAATGGTCAAATATGCCTGTACCGTAAGTCTGTAGTTGCCCGGTACTGATATTGGTACCAAAGGTAACTCACCTACTGAAAGACTGATTTTAGGTTTAATATTTTAGGTAAATAATTCATTTTGGAATAAAATTAACATACTTGCAAAATAATGTCAAAAAATTTGTCTGCAACAAATTTCAATCTCGCACATTGTCTATTTCGTGATCAGCTGTATTGGAAGAAGAGAGAATTCTTTCGATAAAATAGAAATTCCTTTTGATAAAGTTTTGTTTAAAAAAAAAGCTATTTTAACAGTTATTGTTCTGGAATTTGAACGAGTTTGAAGAAGTTTAAATGTAATTTTTTATATAGAAATTCACAAAAGGGCGTTCCTACTTCGTCAAAATAATTTTTTTCTCAACCAAGAGAGCTCATCACGTAATAAGCAATACACAAGTTTCAATTTTTTTAGCAGCAATAGTTTCTGAGACTCATTTACAATGCTGTAACCATGAGGACGTGCTGCACCTGTGCTGAAGATCTCAACGTTTACATGAACGAAATTCCAGCATTTAGACTCAGTACTGCGGGGCAGTACTGAACTAGTACCGCGCCAGCACTCGGCAAAACTCCTTAATTCGGATTCCAGCCAACACTTGGACTCCATACTGTGGCAGCCACAAACCAGTACTGCGCCAGAGCTCGGCAAAACTCTTAATTTCGGCTTCCAGCCAGCACTTTGAATCAGTACTGCGCCAACACTAGGAAAAACTCCTAAGTCGACTTCTAGCCAACACTTGGACTCCATACTGGGGCAGTACTAAATCAGTACCGGGTCAAAGCTCGGCAAACTCCTTAATTCGGCTTCCAGCCAGCACTTGGAATCAGTACTGTTACATTAGTAAACCAGTACTGCGCCAGCACTCGGAAAAACTTCTAAGTCGGCTTCTAGCCAACACTTGGACTCCATACTGGGGCAGTACTAAACCAGTACCGAGCCAAAGCTCGTAAAAACACCTAAGTCGGCTTCTAGCCAACACTTGGACTCCATACTGGCGCAGTACTAAACCAGTACCGGGCCAAAGCTCGGAAAAAAACCTAAGTCGGCTTCTAGCCAACACTTGGACTCCATACTGGGGGAGTACTAAACCAGTACCAGGCAAAAGTTCGGCAAAACACCCAAGTTGACTTCCATCCAGCACTTGGAATCAGTACTGCTACAGTACTAAACCAGTAATGCGCCAACATTCAGAAAAACTCCTAAATCGGCTTCTAGCTAACACTTGGACTCCATACTTGGGGAGTACTAAACCAGTACCGGGCCAAAGCTCGGCAAAACACCTAAGTCGCCTTCTAGCTAACACTTGGACTCCATACTGGGGCAGTACTAAACCAGTACCGGGTCAAAGCTCGGAAAAACACCTAAGTGGGCTTCTAGCCAACACTTGGACTCCATACTGGGGAAGTACTAAACCAGTATCCAAGGACCACTGTAGTTGTCTGCGGTGAAGGGAAGGTGATACCCCTACTTGGCGCGTCCCCGGGTGGCGGCTAGAGGAATGCTTGCTGGAAACAGAGGGTAGGGCTGAAATAAAATAGGCCCCGCGGACCAAACACACATGACCGGCGCTGTTGACCAGGCTACCGGACGCGCCTCTAGGTTGCGGACAGGGGGCCCTGTACCGAGGGTTTCTGCTGAATACGGTTACACAACTTAATAAGCAGTCGCGGACAATGGTCCAGGTGTGGTACCGAAGGAAAAACCCCCAATTCAAGGCGTTAACAACCGTGTCGAAGACTGAGTGGCAGCAGGGTGTGGTGTTGCAAACGGTGTCTCTAGGATACCAAGTCGCCTCCTAGAGTATGTAGACCTTACCCCCGTATGCAAGGCTGTGCGGGGGTGGACCCATACTTCCCTAGCTACTTGTGGGAATAAGATGACGACAAATCAAGAAAGTCTAAATCGAAGCGTGTGTAAGGAATTTGGAGGTCCTTTGGACGTAACGGAGGAGCTCGACAGGAGTCAACAATCTAATGCCAGAGAAGACATTAAGATTGTTAAGGAGAGGTTAGAACAGGCTAAGCAACTTACTCAGGAGGTGTTCATCGTACTAATGAGGATGCAGGATTTCTCTGATACCAAGAGGAACATGTTCATGCCAATTAGGCATGGAATCGATGAAGCGAAAAATCTCGTGATTAACCTGGATTTTGCGTTGGGTGGTGCCGAAAAGCGGTTTAATGACGTTCCATCTGAAGTAAAAGGAAAAGTTTCACAGAATTCAAGGAAAAGTTAAAGGCGAAGAAAGTGACCAGCCATAGCGAGACACAGACTGAAGAAGCTCTGGAAACTCCATCTACTCATACTGGGAAGCGAGAGAGGGAGACCACGCTGAGTCCCGTCGAGGCAGGCTCCTCCAAGCCAATAAAGAAGAAGCCGAGGACGAGCACAACAGCAGCAGCGTCCTCAACTCCGAAGAGAAATGACGAAGGGGCAACAATAACCGCATCCAAAAGCGTCAAGAAGATGAAGTCGCAGAGGAAAGCTCGACCTGAGGCGGTCCTAATAAAACTGGCACAGGGTTCGAGGTATGCCGAGGTCCTTAGGGACCTCAAAAAGAAGGTTACACCGGACACCCTTGGTGTCAAAATCAGGGGTGTTCGAGAGACGAGGAAGGGAGAGGTCCTCATCGAGGTATGCCCAGCAGCAGATGGTAGAGCCAAGCTGTCTTCTGCCATCAGGGAGGTAGTTGGTGTGGGCAGCTCTGTTCGTGAGCTCGTCCTACGGATGGAAGTCGAAGTCCTAGACCTCGACACGACAACTGATATAGAGGAGGTGACAGAGGCAGTCCAGAAGCACTTCGGTGGAAACAATCTGGTCAACGTGAAGGTGAGCTTGACGAAAAGGACCTTTAGGGGAAACCTTAAGGCCTATGTAGAACTGAACGAAGAGATGGCATCGCGACTCCTCAGGACTGGTCACCTAAAGGTGGGGTGGATGTCCTGCAGAGTTAGAAAAAAGACAGAGGCTACAAGATGCTACCACTGCTTAGGTTTCGACCACATAGCAGCGGGATGCAAGGGTCCAGACAGGACCAAGGTATGCTGGAGGTGCGGCAAGGAGGGACACAGAGCTGCGGAGTGCGTGAGCATTCCCCAGTGTTTCCTCTGCGCTGCTCGAGAAGACAATCCCCGGACCGACCATTCACCTTGGACTATGAGGTGTGCATCATTTAAGGAGGCAGCCCAGTTGAGGATGCCACCCTGATGAGGATAGTAACCAGCCAAGCCCGGCCATGATGTCGAAGGCCGAGGAGCCCGTTGTGCGACATCGTCGCACTAATGAGGACGATGCGTACATCATGGCTGGGTCTGGCGACGGTTGAAGCCCAAGCAGGCATATAAAACTGGAAGCCGAAGCACGGCTTATTGGCCTTACACCCATGTCCTTGAAGTAATGCGAAAGCGGTTCTAGGGCGATGGGTTGGCAGGGTAAAAGGAGTTCGTTTTAGTCGGTAAGGCCGTTTTTTAGGTCAGTCCGAGACTCATCTTCGTTCCTTAAGGATTCGTCCCTAAAGTTCGAAGATGGTTAGTGCATAAAGCATTTCGCAATTCTCCTTTCCGAAAGAAGAAGAAAAAAAACTAAACCAGTACCGGGCCAAAGCTCGGCAAAACACCTAAGTCGGCTTCTAGCCAACACTTGGACTCCATACTGGGGGAGTACTAAACCAGTACCGGGCCAAAGCTCGGCAAAACACCTACGTCGGCTTCTAGCCAACACTTGGACTCCATACTGGGGGAAAACTAAACCAGTACCGGGTCAAAGCTCGGCAAAACACCTAATTCGGCTTCTAGCCAACACTTGGACTCCATACAGGGGGAGTACTAAACCAGTACCGGGCCAAAGCTCAGCAAAACACCTAAGTCGGCTTCTAGCCAACACTTGGACTCCATACCGGGGCAGTACTAAACCAGTACCTGGCCAACGCTCCGCAAAACACCTAAGTCGGCTACTAGCCAACACTTGGACTCCATACTGGGGGAACACTAAAACAGTACCGGGCCAAAGCTCGGCAAAACACCTAAGTCGGCTTCTAGCCAACACTTGGACTCCATACAGGGGGAGTACTAAACCAGTACCGGGCCAAAGCTCGGCAAAACACCTAAGTCGGCTTCTAGCCAACACTTGGACTCCATACCGGGGCAGTACTAAACCAGTACCGGGCCAACGCTCGGAAAAACTCCTTAATTCGGCTTCCAACCAGCACTTGGTCTCAGTACTGGGCCTTTACTAAACCAGTACTGCGCCAACACTCGGCATGGTACAGTTTATCAGCACTGGCGTTGCTCCTCATTTACAACTGGCGCGGTACTATGCCGTTCGTAAGATCCGGCATAAGTCAGACTTTTCCGCCTGGGTACTACCGTCCTGGTGAAGAAACCGTACAACTGCATTCATGACGAACCGTGATATTCAATCAAACGCGTTTGCGTCTGTGCCTTTCAACGTATGAGAGTTTTTGAAAAAAAAGTACTGTTCTTGGGTGCATCGGTCATGCTCTATTCATTAAAACAAAAAATGGCGAATTCCAATTATTTATATGCAAAACTGTAGTTGTGCTAAATATTAATACACAAAGTCGCCGAGAATCCTTACTAATAAACGCATCTGCGCAGATGTGCTGCCGAATACAGGAATCAGTCCTCAAGAACCTCCGAATTTCCTGCTGGAGAAACTTAACAACTACAAATTTTCGTAAAATTGATAAAAAAATAAAATGATGATGTAATTATCAAATTATTAAATTATAATTAATTTTTAAGTTTCGTTAATGCAAAATGTATCAATAATATAAAAGTAATTAATTTGATATTTTGATCATTAAAATAATTGTGTTAGCACAAAATAAAACAAAAGAGTGTACAGACTTTGGTCAAATTATTGTTTATTAAAACCATATAATTTCGCTAAACAGTGTCATTAACACACCTTATGACTGACAAGTATAACGAAAAATCCTAACAATAAATAATATCCATTAAAGGAAAACATTTTTAATATGTGAATTCTACTGAATTTAATTCGATATTTTTTTATATATTCTATAAATGTTGAAATGGGTTTGAATTTAATTTTTCAGTTTACTTATTCGAATTCTAAACCAAATATTCTTTTTATAAAAAATTGTTTGTGGCGATGAGGTTAAAATTCTTCATTAAAAAAAAACTAATATCCAAGAAATTATTCCCCAACTCGATTTTGAATTGAATCTTCCCATTTTTTAAATATACTGGAAAATGTACTTTATATGATCATTTCTCTATTTTTTAGGTAAATTTATTGATTTTTTCTTTATATGAAAGAATATAAAAAAATATGTTACTATGGAGACTAGAAATAAAAATGAATTATTTACAATAATATATTTTAGGACACAACTGATATTTATTTTTAAATATATATAAACAGAACAAACAAAAGATATTTGTATTAAAACAGTAAGTTTATGAAAATCGAAGTGTCACATTGCGTAAAATTATAATCAGCAAATTAAAAAAGTATCAAAATTCTCTGATGTTGCCTGAATATGTCAAGTGAGAAATGAAAAAAGCGATCGAGCCCTTTTTTGAAAATTCATATTTTAATTTTGTGAAATTATTTTTATATTTAAACAATTTTATTATGTGCACACTATTATACATAAAATATATAGTAAAAAAGTTCTCACAAACATTTCTGTCAAACAATTTTTGTAATTCAAATAGTGCTACAAAAACCTCTATAGAGGACCCAGTTTTTGTTTGACATAAAATT
>JAABKJ010012672.1:0-10472 GCA_011634705.1 Andricus grossulariae
TGTTGAACGATGTTTTCTCGCGTAAATTTCCCGCTCTTGCTTACCTTCTAGGGCAGAAGGAGCAGAAGTGGATGACGTAGACGTTCCACTTGCGTCGGGATTGGTTGCTTTAAGGAACCATGATCGTAGCTTCCGGAGCCTAAAACTTCTCTCAAAATACAAACAAAGAGGAAACACTCGAGATCGATTCCACAGCTAGTTTTATAGATTTGCAAGTGTGCCACTTCTCTAAAGATTCTCAAATTTAATCAAACATGGCTTAAATAAGTATGGTAACTTAGTAGTTATAAATAAATAATTTATAATGTGGAGTAAGAAGAAAAATTGTTTCCAATATTATTAACAAATTAATGAACAAGAGTTTTTTTTCGCGATTTGCAATGAATAGTTATTTACTATACGTAAATAATTTGAAATGTTCTGGAATAAGAAAAAATGGTTTATAATGTTATAAACAAATTAATGAACAAGTGTCATTTTTCATGATTTGCAATGATTAGTTGTTGAAATTTATAATTTTGCATAAAATATGAAAGCATTTTCAACAATTGCCACCATGACGATGGTAAATAGGCTTTAATATTTTTTATTATGATATTTTAATATAAAAATTGTTCAAATAATTAACCGTTTTTGTCATCTTGTAATATATGACTACAACAAATGTAACAATTCTATTTGATTTGATTATAAAAATTGTTCAAAGAAATAAACTTTGCTGTCAATTTGAAAAATATGACAACAAAAAGTCATCGGTAGAACATTTTTAGTTGAATCCGTATGAACAATTGAGTCTGTTCATGAAAGAATTGTAAACATGGGCGTTTATTTGCAATGCTTGTTTAAATAAATCAAAAAATTTGTCAAAATACAAAATATCACAACAAGGAATCATTAAAAAGACATTTTCAGTTTAGCTTGTAAAAAAATTTGACCTATTAGTTCAGACATTGTCAAACTGTTTATTTCTTTACAAAGGTTGTTTAAAGAATTGCGAAAGAGCAGCTATTTTTAATTAATCACTGTACATGAATTTTTTTTATATCATATGCAAGAATTATGAATGTCAATAACTTATGACATGACCCTTGTTTAATTATTTGTTTATAACATGAAAAACTATTTTTTTCATACTCCAATACGTGATAAATTATTTAGTGTAGTTGTTATACTGATTCAAGCCCTGTTTAATTTTATTAAAGAATCCTTAGAGCAGTGGCACATTTAAAAAGTTACAACAAATAAACAATTCAATTTTTTTATAAATAAAAAAAAAGTTGCTTGAGCTAAAAATAAAAATGACCAGTTACGCGTTATGCATGGAAGACTTACGGTCACTTAAAAAAATACACGAAAATCCCTTGAAAATTGAACAGTCGAACGATTTTTCTTTAAAAAAGTGCTTTTTAGTACACTTTGAGCGGTGCCTAGGAAATAAGTTTCTTTCAAAAAAAGTAGAACTTTTTATTATTATTTTTTAATTATCCGCGCAAGATCGACTTCTGAGGGCCATAACTCCGAAACTTTTAGAGATAGAACATTCGATTTTTTTAGTTTTGCTAGGAATTTTATACGACGCTTTTAATTCTGGCAGAGAGAGGCTTTCTGGACGTGGGAAGAATGTAAAGAAGCAATTTTCCAAACACTAATATTGTTTCCACTTTTTTTCACCATTTTTCGAAAATATTGAAGGGATTTAGTTCTCGTCCTACAACCCATTTTGAATCCTAAGCTTAAAGTTTTGAGTCTAAAAGTTTTTCTTTGGATTACACTAGTTCCTATTTCATCTTATGGAGGATTTATAACTTCCTGGAGCAACAAGAAATATCGTGAACAAATTTTAATTTCGAAATGGGGGGGAAAAAAAAAAAAATTTTGTTTGAAAATTCGTCTGTAAATGTCTATGGCTATGGAAATTAATTTTTTTCCTCTGTTAAAGTTTTTCTTTAGATTAACATACTTTCTTCCAGCTTTTTAAAGGTTTAAAACTTCTTAGGACCAAGTAGTTTCGCTACAAGATTCGATTACCTATTCGGAAATCGAGAGAGGTTAGGAAACGTACCTCGAGATTGGTTCTTAAAAACATTAAATGCAACTAAATAATATATTTTATTGACACTTTTTGAACCGGAATAGTTAAATGGATACCTAGTTAAATCTCCCCACATCGTAAATTACTATTCTCAATAATTTCCTATAAGTTATATAAAACCTTTAAGAAACTGTTTTGACTTAGTCTAGCATAATTGCCCCTAGATGCATTGAAATTTGATTGATTTCAAATTTTGATGCTCGGCAATTTGAAAGTTTAAAATGTAGTTTTTCTTAAGATGAATATTTAAAAAATTAGATTTCTCAATTTTGTAAACTATTCCAAATAAAATTTTCAAAATTTTGGAACTTTCAAATTAAGATTCTTTCCAAATGAATATTTCAATATGTTTGAACTTGAAACATTGAATTAGTTTTGTTTGTTATTAAATGTCTGATTTCTGATACTGATACATTCCAGCATTGCTTTCTCACGTCGTTTGAAAACTGTCAGTATGCAGTCAGAGTAGCATTTTCAATTCGGATCTGAAATTGGCCCAATCGGGTTTCGTGTTCGTGTTGGAAGGAGATGTGTAGCAGACACGTTGAAAGGGCAGAACGGAAATCGCTGAAAACAGTAGGGGAGCCCCAGGCCTTTAAACAACGGGATCCGACAAATAACCGAAACCGCATATACGAACACTGAGGTACCAGCAGTGCACAAACAAAACTCTGTAAATTAGAAAAAGCTTCAAGTACACGATCTTTTTATTTCAGTTTTTTATTTATACCCCTAACTAGCTTTTATTCTCGTTTGCGTTGATATCAATCTTCGTATTAATCTGCATTTTTATCATATGATGTAATCATAATCCTCTTTCAATATGGTAGAAAAAGTGACATATAAGCGAAACAAAGTGAATTATATTTCAGTAAAATTTTAATTCAGTTGCAGCTTCAGCAAAGCCAAATGTGTTAGCCAATTGTAATTAAACAAATGTTAATTTCTCTATTTTTAATACCCCTATTTCGATATTAGTTTTTCAATGTGAAAACTTAGTTTTCATGCCCTAATAAACGTGCTTTGAATTAAGGACATACAATATTATTTTAACAGAATTTTAATTAAAGGTCACTCATAATATTAATAATTTTCACTGCATTTTATAAGAAAGATTAATTTTCCCACTGATGGGTTTCATTTATTTTCAACTTGAAGAGAGAAAGTCTCCTTGTGCATTTCTGCACAAAAAAGAGATGTGCACGTATCAAATATGGAACAAGTGGCGTCATTTTCATTTTCATTATGGCAGTGTCAAGCTCTAGAATTCCAGGGCTGAGACGTGTCCGAGAAGTGTAATACGCTTAATGTTGATTTACGCAATTTTTCCGGTCGTGTTATATAATTTTTAAATGTTTCAATTCCGCTCAGGTTTGCGCTAGATTTTTAGTTTGGAAACTGATATAGCCTTCTTCAAATCTATGAGTCACACGGCCTGTCGTGATTTACCTCATAAAAATCCATCCAATGGATAATATCTCGTTTGAAAACTTATTTAACAATATTCGTGATTTTCAAATTTTGATTTTGTGCTTGAAGAGAGGAATGAAGAATATCTCCGTTCAGATAAATCGTTAAATTTGTATTATTATACATCAGAGGATAATTAAAAAAAGAAATTTTGTAATCGAAAAACGTGGAAACATGAAGTTAAAATAAATCTCTGGAGACTAGATATACGAATAATGGAAAGTAGCTCTCTGTTGAGAATGATTCTGTTCTTTCAAATCTGAACTGAAGATCGCTTGTTGCATAGCCTACTGAATTTATCATCAGGACGTAATGAAACCAACTCGCTGAATAATGCAGTTGAATACGCCTTCCAATTGAACGGATATAATAGAGTTAATCAGTTCAATTTACCGGCCTACAGGACACCCGAGCTTTTGCTTTGATGCCTTCGCTTCAGGCGACTCGAATGTCTACTTGGGGCTTTTATAATTAATTCATTCGAAAAAATATAGAATTTTATAGTTTAGCATTTTTAAAGCCTGAAAATAAATTTCTTTGAAAAAACTCTTAATAAAAAATTATTATTATTATTATACCATTAAGCCATTTCCCTTTCGGGGTAGGCGTGAATTGCTCGGTTGGAAAGTAGCAGTGTATGGATGAGTAAATAGGTATAGGGCAGATAGGTATATAGGTGTAAGGTATCGATTTTTTAGATTGATCTAGAGTTCTTGTGTTATTTATTTAAATGACACGTTCGTTCCGCAACACTGCTCCGACCCAGGTAGCTGATAAATCTCTCCAGCGATCACCTCACGTGAAGTGCCTCACAAAATTGTTATGTGTGGTTCCCCACTTGGGCCCATTAGTATCCAAGGTCTTTGTTTCAGGCGTTATTCACTCTACTCACATTCTTTTCATAAACTATTTGTCGCCAAACTTTTCTGTCCTCGTATACTACTTTAGCTTCCTCCACGTACATGCATTTTTCATGCAAGCTCTCGTAAATTTAAAAATATTGTTTTAGTCTAAAATTTGAAATTTTTTAGTTAGTAAAAATAACAATTGCTTAATATTTAGAAATTTTTAACTCTTCATTCAAAATCAGTAATTGTTAGTCAAATATTCAAAATTAAACAAAAAAACTAAACGTCGAACGTTACAATTTTAATTGTTCCATTTCAAAAAATTTAACTTGCAAGTAAAATTTTTCAATTTTAATGTATAGTAAATATTGAACACCTATTATTATTCCTAGAATAAATTCAAGTAATTTGAATTTAGTTTCAATTTAAAATTTGAAATGATTCCTACCGAAATTTCGGTACAAATAGCCCACGGCCTAATTTGAAACAAAATATAGATTCCTACAAAAATTGAAAATGACTTTTTATTTTGAAAAATTAATTTTAAGAGATTATTTTAAAAGATTTCTAAAATTGGCAAAAATGCATCTGGAAGATTTTAAGGAAATATTTTTCAGTTTGCTGGATTTAAACGTAATTTTAAGAAGAATTCGAATCATTTTGAAAGATGTTTAGAAGGTCTGAAAAAATAAAAAATTAATTCATAATTTTCAAGGATTTTTAAACTATTTGAAATAAAAATATTATAACTTTTGATTTAAGAAGTATTGAGTTTATTAAAAAAATGGAATCGTTCAATTTGTAATATTTCTAGCTTAAAATTGCCCTGATTTTCAAATTTTCAAGCTTAAAAAAATAATCCAAAAATATACATTGTAAACAAATTTAATTAATCTTAACGAATTAATTTAAAAATTTGCTTTTTGGCGTAGCTATTTTCATGAAATTTAGCCTAAGGTTTAAGACGAAAAGGGAATTTTCATAATACTTGTTTTTAAATTAAACATGAACTAAAGTTATTTCAAGCTAACAAATAAACATTGTTAACAATGATTTATAAGATCGAGGAAAATATTTTATTGTTAATTATAACCAGTTTTGGAAAAGAACTCGAGGTGAAATTTTGAAATAAATATTTTGCAATTTGCATTCTTTATTTAACAATAGTTTTTGGGGTTTAATAAGCGCTACAGCATCAGAATTAAATAAGAATTGCAGATTTCACGTAAAGAGAAAAAGAAAAATGTTAAACACGCAATAGTTATTGCCAAATAAAGAAAACCCTAAATATTTTGTTCAAAAGATCACTTCGAGTTGTTTTCCAAAATTATTTATAATTAATATTAGCATATTTTCCTGGATTTTATCAATCCTTTTCAACAAGTTTCATTTTTTGAATTTGAAATAACATGATAAATACTAAGAGGCATATGAAAATATATAGTTATATATAAAATGGATTATTTTCTATTAAAAAATTGTTATTAATTTGTTGTTGCCGTGAAAGCATATGTATGTTTAATACTTAACTTTCACTAAAAACTTATGTGTAGAAAAAAAATGTTTCATTCTGTAACTTAGGCATTATTTTATTAATTTTACCTACCCCCTTCATAAGAAGTCCATTAAATCACATAATTTGTTTATTAAAATATTTGAAAATCCGAAATGAATTTAAATTAATAAATAAATGAAGTAAATATTATATTTTAAATAAAAAAAAATATTATAAAGTTTAGACAATTTTCTTTTCGGATATTTAAAAATTACACAAATAATTATATGTGTGATTTAATTGCGCATGAATAATAATTTGTTGTAGTTAGTAGGAATGCATGGGGACTTACTTCTAAAAGCAGTGAATTTTACGATTTTCGCAAGTTATTGTCAACTCGAAACATTTAAAAAATCTTAAAGATCATTAATTTAATTAATTATCATTTATCTTTTACCCAGAACTATCAAAAAATTATTTTTATGTAACAAACTTTTTTTTTTGAACTTTCGCCTTGCATTATTTGAATTGTAGGCCAACTGCATAGCTGGCGCCGCCACATGGCGACCGTCAACTCTCATGACAATATTTTCCGCAGGCCTCCATAGAGAAGTGGCATGGGGCTGTTATAAATTATTCAGAGATTAAAAGAAATTATACGCAAGGCTACTAGATTTCTTTTGCTAGTTTAGTTCTAAAGGATGTAAGGCATTTGCGACATATAAGTCTGTCAAAAAATAATGAGTAAAATTCTTTTAGAAACCAATCGGCAGCAAACTGGAATTCTATTGACAAAAATGCAATTCAGAAGACTTTGGACCCATAAAAACGCAGAGGAATAGATTTTTGTTTTCCGGGTATATCACATAAAATATTCGCTTACGAAAATGGTAATAGCGTCGCATGCGAAATTCGGAACAGATTTTTCTCGGTGACGACATGACTAGATAGAAACTTTCAATCTCATAAGAGAGCTTGACAATCAATATGCAGAACGAAACTAGATCGTGAACTAGAGACTTTAGAAAAACTACTCATACACGTGGCGCAACCTATCAGACTCAAAAAAAAAAAATTACTGCCTAGAAAAGTCGTATAGAAACCAAAAATTACATTTGCGAAATTTACATTTGTAAACCACCTGGGTAGGAGTACGATTGACTTGATTTGGGTTAACGTAGCTTGTTTTCCTTACATAAGGGATAGTAAGATAATTTCTTCAACAACCAATACAGATCATTTTCAAAGTACACTTGAAATGGGGGTCCCAGGACAAAATAAAAAGGATAGAAAATATTTGAGATCTAAAAATAATAATATACTGATTCAGGATACTTATAGGTGGAAGGAAGAAAATTCAGAATCATATAGGTTGCATCTAGAATCCACAAAAATTATTCAAAATAAAGAATTACCCATAGACGAACTATGTTCAAGATTAGAAATTTCGATCAAAGTTGCTGCGACTAATGCTGATCTTTGCGGAATACGAACAGCAAGTAATGCAAATAAGTTAAGGGGCAAAGATTGGCAGGACGAACAGTACATAAAATCTAAAGAAGAACTCAATAAAAGCTTGAAGAAGGCTATAGAATCAAACTTCACGGGAGGAGCATTAGGTGAATTCTTAAAAGCAAAAGAAAAGCATAATAGTCTGATAAAACAAAAAAAGAAAACAGTTAGGGATAAGGATCAAAAGGCTTTATTTGACATTAGGAGCGCGAGAGAGTTTCGGCTAACCATTAAAAAATTTTCATACAAAGAATACCTAAAGTGCCCTATCTCTATTGAAACATGGGAAGACTTTTACATAAAAAACTTTACAATGGGTAATCAGGATAAATTTAAAATAGTCAGTACGGATGTTATTGCGGAATTGGATAGCAAAATGGAAATTGAAAAATTCATTAGTAGTATAGGAAGACTAAAAAATGGAAAATCCCCAGGCCCAGATGGATTAGGGAACGAATTTTATAACAATATAATCCGGAATGTTCTAATCTTCATGTTAGACATGTTTATTAAAATTTCAACTTTTGGCATTATTCCAAAAGATGAGTGCAAAATAAAAACTGTTGTAACTTACAAGAAAGGAGACAAAGACAAGCCCAGGAATTATAGACCTGTTTCTCTATTTAATAACATCGCTAAAATATTTACTCATATTCTAGCAGAAAGTCGACAAAAGTACGTAGAAAGTAGTAAAATAATTCCGGAAGGGCAGGCTGGTTTTCGGAAAGGCCGAAGCATAGATTAAAAGATATTAAAATCAATTCAGGAACTCCGTAAGGAGAATCAGTCAGTTTGATTCTATTCTTATTGTTTATATGCGATATTGAGAAATTTTTTAGAGCATTCGAAGCTTCTGGGGTAGAATTGGAAGGTCTTTTAGAGATTTTGATCCTGGCATTCGCGGATGATATTGTGATCTTGGCCGAATCCGCAAGAGACGTTCAATTAAAGTTAAATTCTTTAGAGCTTCACTGTAAAGTAAATCGATTTCACGTCAACGTAGAAAAGACTAAGATCTTGGCTTTTCGTAAAAGACCAAAAAGTAAGAAATTTGCGAAGTGCACATTCGGAGGGGAAGAGGTGGAACAAGTAAAATCGTACTGCTACCTAGGAAAAATTTTTCAAAGTACAGAGGTAGATAGCGAGAATGTGAAACATCGAAAATCAAAGCTAATGTAGCGACAGGTGTGTCTCGACAAACTCTTTATAGAGCAAAACCAAGATCATTAGTAGCGGCAAACCTTCTTTTTAGCTCGGTTACCTCAACGACTTTATTATATGCAACTGAAATTTGGTCTTCAAGATATTTTAATGAAATTTAATCTACCCACATGAAATACTTTAAATCAATATTGAACCTTCCCCGCAACACTCCTAATTATATGATTAGACTAGAAACCAATAGATATCAATTGGAATATGAGTGTATGACAGGGGCAATTAGATGGTGGGTCAAATTTATAGAGATGTCTGATGAACGGTTGATTGAGAGCTGCTACAGTAAACTAATTTAACTAAATCAATTAAAATCAAACAAGATAAAGTATAACTGGGCAACTTAAATTGAACACATACTGGAAAACCTAGAATTTAAGCACGTATTTGCAAAGCAATGTCCGGAACTTGTCAAACAGTAATTGGTGGAGATAATGTCAAAATTGCGACAAAAAAATTAGAAACGATGATTTACTAGCAGCAAACAATTCAAAATATTTTTGCACTTTTAAGAGCATTGTCTCGTCTAACGACTGTTTGTTGAAAGAAATCAACTGCAATAAATTAAGTTTACTCTGTCAGCTACGTTTGAGTGGTTCTAAGAACCCGAGAATTTTCTGGGGTGGACAAAAATATTTATATGATTGCGACAGTTTTTATCAGATGTGCAACTTGCGAAAAATGGATACGTTAGAGCATTTTATTAGAGAATTTACGGCGTACAATGGAATTAGACTCCAAACTATAAAAAACGATAAATCGTTGGTGGAGATTTTGAATATGAACACAAAAAATTCGATAGATAATTTATTTATCTACACGATTAATGCATTCAAGATTCGTGCCCTCGGTTTATGTTTGTAACATTACCCGTTTTGATATAGAAATAAGTAGATTAGGTATTTTATGTAAGGAATTAAAAAATTGTCACTGATGGTCATCATCCTCCTTGTAATTGGGCACTGGCCCTATTTTATGTTACAATAAACTGAACTGAATATTCTCTTAAAATTAATTTTTCATGATAAAAAATCATTTAAAATTGACCCAGAAATCTTAAAAGAAGTTTTTTTCTACAAAACTTTTTAAATTCTTTAAAAATTTGAAATCTTCAAAAGTTACTGGCATTTTTAAAATTCTTATAAAATATTGTGCAGTATTTTTTTGTATTCTTTAAAAATTATATTTTCAAAAAAAATTATGAATTGAAATTTTTCTACGAAACTTAAAAAAAATTTACTCTCCTTAAACCTTCCACAATTCCTAAAAAGCTTCGAAATTTTTAGTTTGAAATCTTCAAAAATCTACAATTTGTTTTCAATTTTTTACAATCAGTTCAAATTTTCAATTATCTTTGATTCTTTTCCAAGCTTTTAAATATCTTTTAAAATTATTCGAATTTTTCCTAAAATTTTGATAAAATTCTGCTACATTCTGCAAAATTTCCTTAAATTATTTAATATCTTTTTTTTATACATTTTTAGAAAGCTTATGAAATGTTTTGAAATCTTGTTCAATTTTCTTTAAAAATTATATTTTTTTCAAATAAAATATAAACTGATTTTTACTCTAAATTTTCTGTTCGAAGTCTTCAAAAGTCTATATTTTGTTTTAAAGTTTTTGGAATATTTTCAAGTTACAATTTTTTTTTGAATTTTCTCAAACTTCTGATTTTCTCTTAAACTTACGCTAATTTTCTCTAAAAGTTTGTTTCAAAATCTTCTACATTCTTTTTAGAAATTTTAGAAATTTTCAAAATTCTTCATTGAAAATCTTCAGAAATCTACGTTTTGTTTAATTTTTTTTTAAATCTTTCAAAAACCTGAATTATCTTTGAATC
>JAABKJ010012673.1:0-10472 GCA_011634705.1 Andricus grossulariae
TTTCAAATTTTTTGTATTGCGGGTTCATAGTGCAATATCTTGTAGAAGAGGGTACTGCGAAAACGTGTCCTCTGGGCATTAATGGGTTTTAAACAACAGGTTGATTTGACGTGAAAAAACGACGGCAATGAACATCAGTTAGAGGAAGCTGCGTCACAATATCAAGGAGCGGCAATTGATGTTCCTCCTCAGCCTGTTGATGATCCAGCACCACCACATCCTCCAAACGTGGATGGCCTAATACAACCAGAGGCAGAAGCAGAGGTTCAGCAACCAAGAAGGCGATTGAAATGGACGTACCATATGAACACAGATGTTATGCGCCTTTATTTTTTAGCAGATATTAGTGCGCAAGGTGTGAGGAGAAAAGATCATCGACTCTTCTTACTTAAGTACGCAGAGCTATCCACAAGAACAAATGAGCAGAAATAGCAAACCAAAAATGCTCAATATCTGTAAACAGATTGCTTTCGGCTGTTGAAGTAGCTGCCATCACAATGAAAGCGGAACAGCAGATTCCTATTGACAGTGTTTGACAGTAACGCGTTACTTGTAACGCGTAACCAGCAAAGTTACTTTTATTCAGTAACGGTAACGGTAACGCGTAATTTTCTGAAAGAAGTATCTGTAAAGGTAACGTGTTATAATTTTCTGGTAACGGTAATGTAAAGTAACGCACGTTACCGATCATTACTTTATAAACATTTTAAATACGTTTAGTATTACAATTAATATTTCCATCTCAAGAAAACCAATCAGATCATGATTTTGTCTCCATGACTATGTGCCGGATGGTTGTGGAACAAAATTTCAATAATAAGGTTGGTAGCTCTGAAGCGCGAAACGAAATTTTTTCAAATAAACATGCTCTCGCCTTACCGGTTGTTAGTCCTACGTGCACGCGAATACTCAATACCGGTGTTTTCATAACAGTGATTCAAAATCTAGTCTTGTCTAATAGAAAAAATGAGTGATCACGAGGTGGATATTGACAATGATCACGAAATTCAAGATTCTTGCGATTCACCGAAAGTGAAGGAAAAAAGAACTGACGAAATAGATATAGATTCTACTTGCGATACTCCAGACTTCAGTGACAAGGTTCCCTAATAGGATCCCCTATTAGGGAATATAGAATAGTTCCCTGATAATTCCTGGAACGTGTAAAATATCCGCCGCTTCGGAACGTTCCAGTGGGAAGCCTGAGGGGAACCTACCGTTATTGTTATTTTTAATAACAATTATCTCGTAAACTGTAAGAGATAGGTGAAAATGGATGTTACTTTTGAGTTTTGAGTACCGCATATACTACACTATAATATGATATCCATATTACAAACTGACATCAATTTTGACCAATCACGTACGGTTTACGCGATATTTATTGATAATAATAACAATAATGGTCATTTCTGTTGTGCGCTTATAGACAAATTCAGTATTTTAAAATAATTTTTTCTAACTGTAAATACAAATTTTTGGGTTATTAAAATTTTCAGTTTCGTATCAAATGTACCAAAAATTCTTCAGATTCTTTTCGAACATTCAAATAATGTGTTATAAATTTAATAAGAAAAAATAACGGCAAGGTAACGCGTTACAAATATTGAGGCAGTAACGGTAAAGTTGACGCGTTACTTTCAGACAGTACCGTATCAAACACTGACTATTGATGAACTTCCTTTGGAGGATGCGGACAAGGAAGACCTGATTGAAGCTGAAGGCATAGGTGCTAGGGATAATGAACATCAAGTACCGGATCCAATAGAACTACATCCGGGCATAAATAACGTTGATGCAAACAGCGAAATCCCAGAAAAAGTACAGCACCTTGAAAGGAATTTTGGTCATGCTTTATTAGAGTTCAGACATGTGGAACCAACACAAAGGCATTCTCTACCCAAGGTGAACATCACAAAGGATCTGCGTGCACTAATAGGACACCTGAACGGCAAGATTTTAACTATGCTTTTGAACGCAGCACTAACTGCGTTAGAGGGGCAAGCTTTTGTGTATTGTGCAGCTGTGGCAACCGTTAGAACGTTGGGCGGCAGAACAAGCCCTACAAATGCAGTCTTTGCCCTACGAATGGATCGATTGACTCAATATAATAAAGGGAATAGAACCAGTAAGCTGATACACCCTGTTAATAAAATCATCCACCCTCGGTACATCGAGACATTACCACCAGCAATATTGGAGAAGATTATAGACTCATAACGGCAGAGACTTGATGTTCTTACTGCTAGACTGCGTCGGTTCTAGAAAAGTAGTGCAAGATGGCAACAAAATCGAACTTTTCAGGCAGATGAGAGAAGGTTCTACCGTGAACTAAGTGTAAAGAAAAATAACCAGCAAGGCACCGAAGTTCCTCAATTGAAAGATATGACTAACTACTGTTCGGGTGTTTGGGGAAAAACTAACAGAAGCAATTTGGACACTGCGTGATTTCAACTAGAGAAAGCAAGAGCAAGCAAGTAACTGGAAAGCTCCAGATCCGGACATAGTGCACAACTTCTCGTACAAGTACCTGAGAAGTGATTAGCCAGGCTTTTTGCTCAAGGGTACTACGTATATGTTACAAAAAAAACCAGACGCTTAAAACCCATCTGAATTCAGACCGATAGCCTGTCTTCCAACAATTTATAAATCCCTTACAGCCATCATTTCAGATAAGGCATATTCTCACTGCGACGAGAATGACATCCTAACACAAGAACAAAAAGGATGTTGTAAAAACTCGCGCGCTAGTAAAGATCTAGTCACCATAGACGCTGTTGCCATGACGCAAGCTCGTAAATATCAAAGGAACTTAACATGTCATACATTGACTACAAGCAAGCATTTCCTTTCGTATCACATGCCTATTTGTTTAAAGTCTTAAATATATTCGAAAACTGCCAACGCATGAACAACTTTCTAAGTCGTGCGATGACGCTTTGGGGGACAAGAATCAAGTATTTTTATCATGGACAACCAAGAATAACTAGATTAATACGCATTACGACGGGTATCTTTCAAGGCGACTCCTTTAGTGCATTGTGGTTCTATTTAGCGTTGAACCCATTGAGCAAAACACTAAATAGCACGTCTTATGGGTTTCGAATACACGATAACGAGGATGATCATCAAGTGACCCATTTTCTGTACATGGATAAACTGAAGCTATACGCTCATTTAAACCAGAAACTGCAGCAAGTGATCTATGTCAGAAAGCACTTTTCCAATGATATCCACATGGAGTTCAGACTAGATAAATGCAGAACAGTACATTCAGGCAGAGGAGAATTAAGGACTGCAGAGAGAGAGAGAGAGAGAGAGAGAGAGAGAGAGAAAACGAGTTTGAGAATGAAATCGAGGCTATAGCTTAGGGCAAGTCATATAAATACCTAGGCATTCTCGAAACTAAGGGTATTCAGCACCTATGCCATCCCTGTCCTCACGTACTTCTTTGGGCTCATCAAATGGTCGAACACCGACCTCAAACGACTAAATAGAATCATCTGAGTAGAAATGACGAAGCACCAAATGCACCACAGTAATTCGACGTTTAAATACAATATTTGGCTGAGAAAAGGCGTCCTGTAACCAGAAACAGAAGGATTCGTCATTGCGATTCAGGACAGGGTTGTCAGCACCAGAAATTATCGCAAACACGTCTTACATCAAGACGTGGTTGACCGGTGCCGATTATGTGGAGATGCCAACGAATCCATCGACCACATTATTGAAGGTTGTCGCATAATGGCTCAAAAGGAATGTACGCATAGACATAATGATACATTCCAATGCCCGTCTTAGAAAACGAATATTACCTTTTATATTGGGATGTTACTATCCAGACAGATCACTACATCCGAGCCAATCGACCAGATATCGTGATGCGTGAAAAAAAATGGAAGAATCTACATCATCGACATTGCTTGTCCACTTGACCGAAATTTGCAGGCGTTCTATACAACCAAGATCCACAATTATAGCGAGCTAAGGCATGCAGTAAAGAGAATATGGAGGAATGTGAAACATGCATTTATTCATCTTATTGTGATTTCGGCTAAAGGCAATGTGCACGCAAGATGCACTGAATACCTCGAACGTTTAGGAGTCAGTAGGGTACTGACAGCAACTCAGAAGTCGGTTTTATTCAACACCTGTCGCATTGTAAGAAACTTCCTAGACCAACAGGAAGCAAGCGACTAAAAAACTACAGGGACCCGGTGGCCCTGGGTGAAGGGGTTACCGAGTCGTACCCGAAATAAGGCGGAACCCCCCGAGGGGTCCCGAGGCCCGCGATGATAACGAGTCCGGTCGCGTCGCAGTTCAGTCTCTGCTCGTACTCTCGACCGATTACCATTTTGTCGCTTGTTCGGGGTGTCGTAAGGTTTCCGACCTTTCGCGCATTGCTCCTTATCGCAGCCAAGCTGTCTGGTCGATTCACAAGGTTTCCCAGCAGCTCAACAGTGATCCTTATTAGGACCACCTTTTCACTACCGGGACGCCCGGTCATCTTCACTATCTCACCGGTCACCGGCCACATTCCGGAAGATCTCCTAGCCTGTAAGTAGCAATAAATGTATTGCCTTGGACCGAAAGACTTTTATTTTTGTGTTCAACCCCTTTCTCTCGGCGTCCAAATCCCACTTTTCCTCCTTGGTAGGCAACCCCGTCATAGTATGCATATTCCTAATAATCTGAAACATAAACAATAATAAAAGTCAAAACTAATTATATGGAACATGAATACACACGTATATCGAAATTGAAGTAATAAGTTAACGATATAATGTCATACTACAGGTTACTATTAAAGTATAACACACTTAGCGGAGAAACATGCGCATAGTCAGATAAGATTGTAACCGAAAGTGTGTGACTAGAGATATCGCCTATAGCAGCTAAGCTAACGTATAAAATCCAAACTCTTGAAAGGTCGAGAGTTAAGATGCGCAATCGCTGTCCACGGTATAGCCGATCTAGAGAAGACACGACTGATCACCGAAGGTATCAGTTAACGAGCCATAAATAATCTTCACTCAAGTAATTTGAAACTCATTAGTATGATTTATTTTAAACGCAAGAAACACGTGCCTCGGTCGAATTTTGACAGGAACGTGCATCGGTCGAAATGGGACAGGAACGTGCCCTGGTCAATCATTGACAGTCGTTTTCTAAGAAAGTTCGTGACTTTATCGTAGTGTCAAGCATATATAAACCCCTATACTACCCTTGTCAATTGTCTACGTTCAAGCATTAATAATGTCCACATCCATTTACGAACCGCTTTGATTAAGTCGCGAGCTTTTTAGCTCACCGTGAAATATTCCTAAACGAAGAACCACTTTGATTAAGTTGTGTGCTGTTTTCTAACTGTGAAATAGTAACGTGGAATATAACTTCGAACTAAAGTACCTTCGGCTGGAACTTTCAGTCGTCGTAAAGTGAGTCTTTAACGAATAAAGTCCGCAGTGTTAACGTTTGCGAAAAGAACTCAAGCGTAGATTGGGTATCTGCTGTAGGACCCTGTATCGCACTACTCTACTGAAAAGTATTCGTACAACTTTTCACTATTACAAACATCCGGTAGAGTTCCGACACTGCTCTACGATAAACACGGAGATTCAATCGACAAGCAAACTCTCTCTCTCTCTCTCGCCCTTGCTGGCTTAGAAAGGTAAACTTAAGTTTATTTTATTGTGACTGTCAACTATTTATCTGTTCTCATCTTTAATAAATCTGTCAAACTTTAACCACATTCATTTATTTAAACACTGCACACTAACACAGTTCCCATAGAACTGACAAGTGACACACAAACCCACAATAAATAATTGGTCAGGTCTTACCAGCCTGACATAATCAGCACACTGGTCTCTCTCTTTTCCCATTTTCCATACTACCCTCGCGTTTTGCTCGGGACGTGACAAAAGCTATTTTATATTGTCAGAATTTAATGACAGATCCAAAAAGTGATACTAGCCAGTCTGGACCAATGATGGGATCATCATTAAATTATTTTTCTTGAAATTTTGCTGCTGCATCAAATACAAGTCGAACTTTGTTTGGTCTGTTTGGTTTCATGATCGGAAAGTGGGATAAAAATCATATTTTCTTTCGGGTGCAACAGGTACAGCATAATTCTTCCCTAGGAGTTTTTCTACTTCAGAACAATAAAAATGTCCTAGATTTTTGTCAATGATCAGTTTTTTTCTTAACATATTAACCTATGTAAAGCTATTTCTTAAGTATCAGGTAAATCTAGATCGTTCGATTTCCAAGGTAATTTAATATTGTATGGTTTGCCAATTTTGCGCATAGGGGAATTAGCTATATTTACAGCACATTTTCCTTCCATAACATGGGTCTTCTTCACTTTTGGTTCAATAACTCGAAAATTTTCTATAACAAAGTATTTTTTGACTTCTGCGTTGAGTTCCTCTTCATCAGTGTGACAGAAGAGTGTAACTTCGGGATTATCTTATCGATTAGGCAGAAATCCCATTGGTCCATGGATAGTCCATCCAAGTTTTTCTCTCTGGTAGAATTAATGCACCTACCCATGGTTGGAGAATTTGTCTTGATACGATGAGAGAAGCATTATTAAGACCAATTGAGATCATTGGTTTACCTCCTTGGATTACAGATACATCAATTTGTTTTAGATACGTATATTTTTGTATCAAGATATCTATGTCCCAATTTTGTTTGGGTAAGTTTAGATCCTTCATAGTTCTTACTTTCTTGAGATCGACAATATGTATTCCTGTTTATTCCTGCCGCTTCAGTATTTGCAACTAGTGAGTCTTCAATGCACAGTGGTGCCTGTGAATGAAAAAATGGGACATGCTGAAAAGAAAAAAGTTACGAGATCGGTCTTTCCTTTAGCATATTTTGATAAGTAGAGATATGACGTTGCAAAATTGTAAATTCCTGTTTTGTTATAGTGCACCTGCAGTGGTGGAGACATGATAATAAAACACACAGGTAAGATATGCGTTTCATTCATATTCCGGTATCAAACGTGCATGACCTGAGAAGCAGCATACATCCGAGCCTATTGCATCTATCGTTATTCAAAAAAATGGATTCGACTCAGGAAAGTAAGAACTTTATATATACTATAATAAAAGTTCTCGAATAAGTTTTCATTTTTTATTAAATCAATATGAAAATCATGAAAATTGCATAAGTTTTCTTTAAAAAATAAAAATACATTTATAGAAAAGTTATACTATACCGCAATATCCTGTCAATATTTTTATTGAAAGTGGTAAATAATATTTATAGGTATTTAAAAAACTTGAAAACGTGTGCCGATATTTGACTGAATATAATTTAGTTATTAAAATCTCGGTTAATTATAAATTCAACACCCAAAATCATTGTTTTATAGATATTTTTAGCTGCTTACTTCACATATAAATATTATTTCATAAAGTATTATGTAAAAATATCTGCCGAAAATGTTTTGATAATATATTATGGTGCGAATTATTACTTACAATTCTGTTTGAACAATTTATTGCAGAATTTTTTTTCGATTTCCAACCAATTTTTTCTCAAAATATACAGCAAAATAAGGCAAAATACTATGTACGTTATGCACAAAAAACTTATAGATTAAAATCTATCAACGATTGAAAATTGAAAAAATTCATTTTTGGCTATTTTGAAAAATTCATAACGCTGGTTTTTATAATACTGCAACGTTTTGACAAGTGCAGTTAATTTTTTTAAGTAAAAACTATTTAAGTATGCTGAGATACTATTAAAAATATTTTTGCAATACATTCACCATTCATCATTGCAAAACATTCATCTCTTTGGCTGAAAATTTATCTATTTTTCTGGAGATTTGTTTTTTTTAATCAATTTTGGTAACTGAAATTGTAACTATTTTATTCTCGCTAAAAATTGATCTTTCTTGGTTGAAAATTTGTCTTTCATGGTTGGAAATTTGAATAGGATTTCAACAAATTTTTGCAGGATTTTGAGGAATAGCAAAAGTGTTGTAGGATTTCAATGATTGTCAGTTAAAGTTACATTCACCAAATAAAATATAATTTATTAAACTCATCCTCCACCTTTATATTCACATATATATTACATATTACAAGAGATTGCATTTGATTAGAGAATATTTCTTCGAATAATTACAAAAAATTACTTGCAAAATGATATCGAAAATTACAAATAACCAGATTACAAGAAGTAAAGATGTGGATAAGAGTTCTTCAAATAAGCTTTTTCTTCATCTAGAAGATACCGAATCTTTTTTTGGCCTTCCAATTCTATTGCTGCCATGTGTGGACCAACATAAATCATATGATAACGAGAAAATTGGTCCCAAAATCCAAAAGCTTCATGAGCGCTTGCGAATGCCGTCATCCAGTATGGTGGTATGGTTTGAAATTCATACACCTTATTTCCGTTGACCATGCTGTACCCTGCTTTGAAATATGCACGGCTGGGAGGAAAAAGGAAAGGTATAGTGTGTAATCCTCCCACCAAGCTCCGAGGAATTCTGCTTTCACGAATGCGTTCAGTTTGTTCAGGAATTCTTTCGGGAATGCGTTCAGGAATGCGTTCAGAAATGCGTTCAGGAATGCTTTGAGAAAATGAAGGTGCAGTTGAGGCCTGCGAATTTAATTCTGTAAGGGAAGAACAAATAGAAATGGATAAATTTTCAAATTTCATCTCAAATGTCTCAATACAAATTAGAAAAAAAAGAAGACAGAAAACCTTCAAGTAATAGAAAGAAAGTGAACGTAAGAAGAATTAAAATAAGAATGGGAAGAAAGAAGAAAAACTAATGAAAAAAAGAAAGAAGAAATATAGAAAGTGCCAAATTGGAATATCCTGCCTAACCACAAAATTCTTGGAATTCAAAAAAACCAAGAATTCAACGATCAGATTTGAACAACACTCTCCTAAATATTTCAATCCAAATGAAGGAAGGGAAAAAGAAATAAAGGTGAGCTCCAAATCCTTCCCTTCTTTTTTCGACAAAAGAACCGAAGAAGAAGAAAAAGAATTGAAGAAGGAATAGAAGAGGAAAGAAAGAACGAATTAAAAAAAGAAAGCAGAAGAAACAAAGAAAGAACAAAAGAAAAAATGTGCAAAATTAAAATATACTGCTTAACCACGAAATTCGTTGAAATTAAAGAAACCACCTTTTTCCAGAATAAGGATAAAAGAAGAAGAAAGGAGAAGAAAAAACAAGAAAGTAAAGTGTAAAAAGGAAAAAGAAAGAGGAATTACACTGGAATTTGGAATGAAGAACGGATTTGGGCATTGCTTGCCTTAGCATCGACATTCAATCCAGTCCGCTGGTGACTACGCATGGTTGAGCAACCCCCTCTCGGCGCCGAGGAGCTTCACTCTCAGCCCGTAACCGCCGCGGCAGCAATTCTCGGAACGGCGTCAATCCGGCCAGCTTCATTCCAAGTTCCAGCGTAAAAGAAAAATTTTAAGGAAGAAAGAAAAGAAAAGAAAAACGCACAAAAGAAAGGAAATCAAAAATTGGAATGTCTTGCTCAACTGCGAAATTCTGGAAAATTACAAAAATTAAAAATTCAGAGATCAAATTTGAAGGAAATAAACAACTTGTTTTGGTGAAAAAGTTATCTTCTCTTTTGGCAATTCGTGTTTCCTACCAAAAATGGGATAGTTAAATCTTTATTTTAGTAGAATGTTTTCTAGCTCAAAAGATTATTAATAGTTTTAAGCTGCTCATTAATTAATACTTCTGTTGACAATTTTTATTTGTACTTGGGTTACCTTGATGACTCTCAGGTTCACCACTCTTCCCAAAATTTGATAGAAAGTCCCTTGTTTTGGGCGATGATTGGGCTGGCGATATTTCTGTGAAAAAACAAAAAATATTTATTCTTTTGAAAATTCAAAAACATTCTTGAAAATTTCATATATATGTCAAATCAAAACTTCAACAAAAAAGTTAATCCTCAATTAAATAGTTGAATTCTCATCAAAAAACGATGAATTTTCAACGAAAAAGGTAATAGTTGATATTTCAGTTCAGAAATATTTTTATTTTGAATAAAAAGCAGTTTAATCCCTCCAAAAAAACAAAGACAAATTATTGACAAAATAGTTGAATCCTCAGCCAAAAACGATTATTTT
This sequence comes from Andricus grossulariae, assembly GCA_011634705.1. Classification (NCBI taxonomy): domain Eukaryota; kingdom Metazoa; phylum Arthropoda; class Insecta; order Hymenoptera; family Cynipidae; genus Andricus; species Andricus grossulariae. Next base: position 10,141 of record JAABKJ010012673.1, read on the forward strand.
TCAATCAGTTGTATTTTTAGCCAAAAAAGCCTTACAAGTTTTCCTAAAGAAAAACAATAATTTTCTACAAATAAGTTTTATTTTGTAACTCTAAAATATGCATTTTTCACAAAAAAAGTTTCTTTTCAACCAAATACATGAATTTTCTATCAAGAAGATAATTTTCTGCAAAAAATAGATAAATTTTCAGCTAAAGTAATTGTGTAATAACTTGCTAAAATTAGCGTATATCAGAAAAACAGTATCTTTCTCTGATCTCTCTGTAGCTCAATTGGTTAAAGCACCTGACCGGAAATCAGTTGATCTGGTGTTCGAATCCCAGTGGAGCGAGA
>JAABKJ010012674.1:0-10472 GCA_011634705.1 Andricus grossulariae
ATCTTTTTCATGCTCCTTTTGCATAAAATTATTCATGATAAAATAGATTTCTTTTCGATCTTAATTTAAAAAATTTTAAATAGAGACACTAAGCTCATGATTTGTTCCAATCTGCAGGGTTTGCTTATAAATATTTTCAGAATTCTTTTAACTGAATCTTAATAATTTTACCTCAGTTTATTGAAAGAAATCTATTTTTGATTACAAAAATTTTTTCGAAAGAAGAATGCATTAAATATTAGCAATGTTAGAAATACATTAAAATTTTTTATTGTTTCGTTTCCTAATTGGAAAATGTAATAATCTAAACAGATTGGTTCATAATCCAAATTTTGATGAAATCTTTGGGAAATCATTAAATTTTTGTGCAATCTTTGATATCTATCTAAAATCTCTGTTAATTATTCGAAATCTTTGGAAATTAATTAAAATCTTTGTAAAATCTTTATGAAATCTTTGTAAATCTTTGCAAAATTTTTAAAATATTTGTAAAATATCTGATATTTGTGAAATTATTGAAATTTTTGTGAAATCTTTGGAAAATCATTGACGTCTTTCTAAAATCTTTGGAAATATTTGCGAAATATTTGAAATATTTGTAATATATTTGATAATAGTTGTGAAATAATTGAAAGCTTTGTGAAAAGTTTGGAAATCATTGAAGTCTTTGTGAAATATTTTAAATGTATCCTAAATCTTTGCGAAATATTTGTGAAAACTTCGAAATCTTTGGGAAATCGTGGTAATCTTTCTGAAATATTTGAAATATTTGGTGAAATTTGTGAAATATTTGGTAATATTTATGAAATCTTTGTGTACTCTTTGAAATCTATCTAAATTTTTGTGAAATAATTTAAATCTTTGTGAAATCTTTTAAATCTATCCGAAATCTTTGCTACATATTACAAATTTTTGCGAAATCACTAAAATCATTCGCAATCTTTGTGAAATATTTGTGAAATCTTTGAAATCTTGAGAAAATCATTGCCATCTTTGTGAAATCATTCTGATATATTTGGAAATGTTTTTGAAATATTTGGTAATATTTATGAAATTATTGAAATCATTGAAATCTTTGTGAAATCTTTTTAATCCATCCGAAGTCTTTAAAATCTTTATGAAATCTTTGGGAGATCAGTGAAATCTTTGTGCAATCTTTGATATCTTTCTGAAATCTTTGGAAAATTATTGAAATCTTTGTGGAGTCTTTACAATCTTTGGGAAATCATTCAAATCTATGTAAAATCTTTGTGAATCTTTGCGAAATTTAAAAAATATTTTTGAAGTCTATCTGAAATTTTCGCGAAATATTTGGAATCTTTGTGAAATCATTGAAATCTTTCTGAAATCTTTGCAAATCTTTGCGAAATATTTGGAATATTTTTGAATTATTTGATGATATTGTTGAAATTATAAAAATCTTTGTCGAATCCTTGAAAAATAATTGAAATCTTTGTGCACTCTTTGCAATCCATCTAAATTTTAGTGAAATAATTGAAATCTTTGTAAAATCTTTTAAATCTATCCGAAATCTTTGCGAAATATTTGAAATCTTCGAAATCCTTAGAAAATTATTGAGATCTTTGTAAAATCTTTCTGATATCTTTGCAAATCTTTTTAAAATATGTCACGTATTTTTGAAATATTAGGTAATATTTGTAAAATTATTAAAATCATTGCAGTCTTTGTGAAATCTTTTAAATAGATCTGAAATATTTGTGAAATCTTTGAAAGCTTTAGGAAATCATTAAAATCTTTGTGAAATCTTCCTGATATCTTTGGAAACGTTTTTGAACTATTTGGTAATATTTTTGAAATTGTTGAAATCATTGAAATCTTTGTGAACCCTTTGAAGTCTATCTGAATTTTGTGCGGAATATTTGAAATCCTTGTGAAATATTGGGGAAATCATTGAAATCTTTGAGAAATATTTGAAATATTTGTGAATTATTTGGAGACCTTTTTGAAATTATTGAAATCTTTGGGAAATCATTAAAATCGTTGTAAAATCTTTGTAAATCTTTGTAAATTTTTGCGAAATTAAAAATTTTTTTTTGAAATATCTGATAACATTTGTGATATTATTGAAATCATTTTGAAATGTTTGGGAAATCATTGAAATCTTTGTGCATTCTTTGAAGTATATCGGACATTTTTGCGAAATATTTGAAATCTTGATGAAATCTTGGGGAATTCATTGAAATCTTTGGAAATCTTTAAAATATTTTTAATATATTTGATAATAGTTTTGAAATAATTGAAAGCTTTGTGAAATATTTGGGAAATCATTGAAGTCTTTGCGAAATCTTTTAAATCTATCTGAAATCTGTGCTGTATCTTTGAAATCTTGGCGAAATATTTGAAATCTTTGGAAAATTATTAAAACCTTTATGCAATAGTTGAAATCTATCGGAAATCTTTGTGAAAAATTAAAGTTTTCATGAAATCTTTGAAATATACCTGAAATCTTTACGACAATTTTTAAATCTTTATGAAATCATTGAAATCTTTGTAAAATATTTCTGAAATCTCCGGAAATCTTTGCGAAATATCTGGTAATATTTGTGAAATTTATGAAATTTTTGGAAAATCATTGCAATCTTTGACAATATGAATTTCATACCTGTGTTTATTATTTATTATTTACTATTCATTGTTTATTTGTTATTTATAATTTATATAAATTTTTTACATCGTATAATATTATTATACTATTTAATCACTTTAAAAAATACCAAACATGGATTTGGACACGCTTCAAATCGAAATGGACCATAATCTTTTACAGAGACATAAGTTGAGTTAAAACAACTCTAGGTACAAAATTGATATAAAAATAAAAAGAATGTCATGTTTTTAAATGTTACAGAAGAATTTTACTTCTATTTTTTATGAAAATAATTCCGAAAAAATATTTTGTTAAACTGGTTAAATGAATAAATATTCATAAGTAGCTTCTACCAGTATATGAATTTATTTAACGACGCGTTCCGATACAAATCTGTATCCTCTTAAAGTTATTGTTAAAAAAAATGGTTGAAGATAGAAAAACTGATATTTTACAAGTAATTCAATATTTTTTAACTTTTACAATACATTAAAAAAAATTAAAATAATTATTGTAAATACAAATATCATTGTACAACTAGCAGCATTCACGTATTAACAAGAAAACGAAGAATCAAATCGAACGATAAAAGAACAAAAATATATTAACCTTATTAGAAAGTTGAGACAAAATTATAAATTATTTTTTTATTCATTCTGGTAGAAATCTTTCCAGAAACAGACAATTGTAGAAATAAATAAAATATAACCTCAAAAAACCTGGACTATTTAAAAATTGCAGGAGAAACATTCTAGATTTATAAGAATCTCAGAATAACATCCTGGATTATAATTAATTATGATTAGTTGCATTTTTAGTTAGTAATTAGGGTAATGAGAGACGGACATGTGACACTTATGATTTATAAGTTATATTGTTATAACAGGTTTTTTAAGGCGTTAGGATGTCATGTGATATTTTTACATGGGAAAATCAAATTATTATAGAAAAATAAAAGTAAAATTGTAAATTATTTATAGATTTCAATTTGTGAAATGAGGTTATGGTATATGGATCTTAAGCTTTGAATATCTGTTCTAAATTTTACTCAATTATCTCTTTTTATATCAATAATTTCGAAAGTTGATCTTTGTTTTTAATATTAAAATTGAAATTATGAGAATTTAAGCAAGCATGTTTAGCTAAAGCTGTGTTATTTTATTTTGTCCACCGATTTCTTATGTGTGTAAGATATATATCATATTACAATCCACACATGCTATTGTATAAATAATATTAACTTTGTGTGATTTATCAATTAAGTCTTTAAAATTTGGAAAAAGAATTATATTAAAAGTATTTTCAACAGAGAAAACAACTTCATCAAAATCATTATTGTATGGCATTACAATAATCTTTTGTTTCTCAAAAGATCTGTAATTTGATTATTGGCATTTTTAACAGTACTATGGGATAACCATTTTTTAATCAAGTATCTTTAACAATGCTTAAATTTTCATTATAAAATTTTGCATCTCATAATTTTATCCTCTAACAACAAGACCGTAAATAACACCAATTTTATTGTAAACTGAGCGATGTAAAGCCAATTTAAGAAAACGGCCTGACCATATTAGTTTTCTATACCAATTAGGGGCCATCCATAAATCTCGTGACGTGTTTTTCTTTTATAGATATCGTATCTTTTTTTACTTCAGGAAAATTTTATTCTCATCTTTATCTAAACAAAGGAAAAACGCGTCAAGAGATTTATGGACGGCCCCTTAGTAACAAGTATTATTATTATTTTGTATGGAGACTTTCAAATCTAGGAAATTAATATTGTTTTACTATGCTAATTCAATCGTGAATTTTAGTTTATCATAGTTCATCTGGAAGGCAAATTAATGAGTCATCCATACATATATCGCAAATAAAAGATAATGTTTAATCCCATTAGCATATTAGCAATTGTGAGCAGCAATAATATTTTTTTTATCCAAAAAGGTACGTTGTTTTAGTTCTTTCCATTTTTTATTAGACGGAGTTCAGAATTAATTTCGAAACTATGTTCGTATTGAAACTATGTCGAGAGACACAATTGCGTCATCATCAGGAATGTAAATTTGATCAATGTTTTGTTTGAAATTCCAACTATCTTTGATATGGTAATCAGTTTTGCCTACACTTTTTCGTTGTTATTTAGCTAAGCATTTAGATATATTACGTAAAGGTGAGCCTGGAAAAGAAATAATAGGTCTTACAGGGCAATTTGTTTTACGTAGTTTCGATAAACCATAAAACCTAGATGCGTCACCATTGGTACTATGTAAAAAGTTATACTGGTCTAACATGATGATTTTTAAGTTCTGTTAGAAAAAGTGTGAGTTCAGCTTCTAATTTTTCTGTAGGATCAAAATCTAAATTGTTATAAGAGGATTCATCTTCTAAAAGTTACAATATTTTTGTAATGTCTTATGTATTCATTAGTATCTTTGTTTTACTTTTATCGGCAATTGTTAGAATAAAATCTTTATTCATTTCTAAAAAGATTTTGGTTAACATTTTTTTCTAAATGTGTTATATCAGTTGTATAAAGTTTATAACCGCTGTATATCCATTTATATTTTTCACTATTTATTGAAGTTTACTTCCTTTTGTTCCATGATTTTTGCAGCAAATAAGGATGCTTTAAATTTCTTTTAGAATAAACGGTAAATAAGTGCCACGAGTCAAGGAGTATAGATTATTTTCGCTTTGTTTTATTTTATATATCGTGATGGTCATGTGAAAAAGAATTCATTGAACGGTTCGTGCAACGTTACCAACCGCATTATGAGCTATGTGCAATGTGATAGCATCACCAAGGCATGCCCTGAAGGTGCGAACATATTTCAGGATCGTAGGTATCTCATTAAGCCATTTCATCCCTCCTGCACGATTCTTATCGCTTTATTCTTTCTTTCACTTCCCTGATGCTAGTAATTTCAGTATACAACTTGTTTCATTTACCTTCCAGACAGCCTCACAAAAAGAAAATCATTTGCATACAGTTCTTGTTAAACGATAGTTGCATTTTTATCATTAAATATGGAATCTAATCAACCCTTGGCTTTCATTATATATTAATAACTTTCCAATCTGAGAAAAAAGATATGCTACAATGTGTATAAATAAAATTACAAAAAGTAGTTATTAATGATAGTATTTAAATATTTAATTAGTAAGTTCAGAAAAAAATGTGTAATGCCAAAAAAAACATCTATACTGAGAAAAATTTTTCAATCAAATTATGTCTTTAATATAGGGTCAAATTAATGTTTGTTTGATTCAAAGAATTTTTTTGATTGTTCTTAGTTACTTGGTTCAAACAAATTTTAGGTTAGTTTAAATAAATCTCTTGTTTAAATTAAGTAAAGTTCTTGTTTATATTAAATATAGTGTTGTTAAAATCAATTATAGATTTTGTTTCAAGTGAAATAAATCTTGTTTTCACACTCAATCTCAAAATTGAGCATTCTTTACAAAAATGATTTATAATATCGATAATATGTTTTTTGTAACACTGCTTTTCATTGTATTTTTTATTTGCATCAAATAAATATTTTTATGTATTCAAATAGACAGATTTTTCTGATATGATGCAAACATTTGGCGAAGTGCAATTGAATAAAGTTGTGAAATCAAAGTTTGAATGTTGTAGAATTTGAATTTAAGAAGAAAATGTAGAAAAGTTATTTATAAACAAATTTTTTTTAATCTGACTTGATGATACACCTTATAACTTTTTCTTTTTTCTCTCTTTCTTTAAAGAGATTGTCTCCTTAATACATTAAATGACACCAAGTTTATATTTGAAAAATTTGTTTATTGTAAATATTTGTATGAATTTTGAACAACAAAATAAAAAATTTAGTTTTTAATAGTCGTAATCAAATAATGTTAATAATTATTTTTTCATTTTACTTGGCCAACTTTGACTTCACAGCTTTATTTAATTCTACTTGGTAATGTTTTTGAATCGCAGATGTTGTCAGTAGGATTTCACTACTTCTTTCTATAAATTATAGACAAATATTCCAAATAACTCGAACTAAGATTCATTAAAAAAATAAATGAATAAAATTTAGGAAATCATTTTTTTGGTTGAAAATTCAACTGTTTTGTGGAATGATATCCGTCTTTTTCGAATAACAATTGAACTATTTCGGTAGAAAATTCAACTATTTGGTTGAAAATTAACTCTTCTATTACAAATTCATATATGCGAGTTGAAAATTAATTTTGTTTTTTCAACATTTATTTTCTCTGGTAGAAATTTATCCTTTTGTTGTTAAAAACTGTAACTGTTTGGTTGAAAATTCCTCTCTTTAGTTGCAAATTTAACTATTTTGTTGAAAATTACTTTTTTTCTTTACGAATCAATTTTTTTAACTGAAAATTCAACTATTCCATTTTTGGTTGAATATTTACCTTTTTTTGGCTAAAAATTTAACTATTTGTTTCAAAATTCCATTGCTCAATTCAACTTCTTTATTGAAAGTTAATTTTGTTGGTTAAAAAATTAACTATTTTGTTCAAAATTCGTTTTTTTGTTGTTGTTAAATATTAATTTTTTCACATTCAAGTTTCATTTGAAATTGTTTCTTGAGTGGAAATTCGAATGGTTGAAACATGAACCAATTTGTTAAACATTAGTTTTATTTGGTTGAAAATTGAAACTTAGCTTCAAATTCATCTTTGGTTGAAACTTGAACTACTATGTTGAAAATTAAACTTTTTGGTTGAAAATTGAGCAATTTCATTCAAAATTCTTTTTTTCGGTTGAAAATTAATTTTTTCAACTGAAAATTCAACCATACCATTTTTTTTGGAATATTTACCTTTTTTAGCTGCAAGTTTAACTATTTGGTTGAAAATTTCGTTGCTTGATTCAACTTCTTTATTAAAAGTTTTTTTTTTGTTAAAAAATTAACTATTTTGTTCAATATTCGTTTTTTTTGTTGCTAAAAATTAATGTGGCTGAAACTTGAATTAATTTGCTAAGAATCACTGTTTTTGGATGAAGATTAAAATTTTTTTTAAATTCATCTTTGGTTGAAAATTGAATTATTTCGTTGACAATTCGCATTTTCTGTTGACATTTTTTTTTTCTTCCAAATCTTTTCTTGGGTGAAAATGAAATTTGTTGAAACTTGAACTACTATGTTAAAAATGAAACTTTTTGGTTGAAAATTGAACTGTTTTGTTTAAAATTCGTTTTTTCGGTTAAAAATTAATTTTTTTCAACTGAAAATTCAACTATACCATTTGTGGTTGAATATTTACCTTTTTTAGCTGAAAATTTAACTATTTGGTTGAAAATTTCATTTCTTGATTTAACTTCTTTATTAAAAGTTATTTTTTGTTGGTTAAAAAATTAACTATTTTGTTCAATATTCGTTTTTTGTTATTGCTAAAAACTTGTTGATTACAATTTTTAGTATTTGGTTGAAATTTTTATTATTTTGTAAGAAATTTATTCCTTTGGTTGAAAATTCAACTGTTTCTTAGAACATTCGTCTTTGGTTCGAAAATTTAACAATTTGGTTGATATTTTTTTCTCTCTTGATTGAAAAATCTTTTCTTCGGTAAAAATTCAACACTTTTGTTGAAAATTCCTCTTTTTGGTTTGAAAATCATCTTCTTCAAAAGTTTTAAATGGTTTGGTTTAAAATTCAGCTACTTGGTTGAAATTTAAAGTCATTTTTCTGAAATTCATTTTTTGGTAGAAGATTTATCATTTTAGTATGAAAATCCATCTCTTGTGTTCAAAATATAATTATGTTGTGGAAAATAAATATTATAATTATCATTTATTGAACTGTTTGGTTGATAATTATTGTTTGTTGTAAATTCTCCTAAAAAATTCGTATTTCGTTGAAAATTCATCTCTTTTGGAAGAAAAAATTTTAAAAATAAAATTAAAATAAATAACCTATAGCTAAAATGGTTAAAAAAACTACCAGATACCTGGACCATTAGTTCTGATAAGAAAACAGATTTGTGGTATTTTGTTCTTCATTTGTACTTGGCGGTTATTTGCGGTAGCAAATCTGGATAATGATAGCTTTCCAATCTAGCATGCTACAATGTATACGAATAAAATTGCAGGAAGTACTTATTTGATGATACTGTTTAATTCGAAAGTTAATAAAAAAAATGTTTAATGTGTGAAAAAATGTGTGAAGAAATGTACGAAATATCTAATCGATGATTTCAACATTATTATGAATAAATCTTTTAATATAGGATTGAGTAATGATTTTTATGTGATCTCAATAGATGATTTGAAATATTTTGATTAATTTAAATTTGATACACATAGATTCCAGAGCATATCCTGAAAAACCGATAATGCATTCTGCTTTCCCTTTCGAGTCATTAGTCAAAGGAGTTGTTCTTGCAGCATTCATTCTTGGCACGTTTTATGAAGTGCTGAATGAGCAGACATAAATAAATGGGAAAATAATTAAATCATTAAGCGAACATTGATGCTACACTAAACTTTAGAGGAAAGGACGAGGTTTCACTTTTCTTGGTTGATTTTCGATTTGGACCAAAGGCTCTAAAAAACTTTATGTTACACCCAAGCACCTCATTAATCTCGCTTTTTTCGAGCGCTTCTAGTTCACTTCTGTACGATTTATTTCCTTTCACTTGAGCATTATATGTCGGATGGTCAGTTGGATGAACTGGACTCGTTTTTTTCGTCTCGCTCCCTAACTTCGAACATCCAACTTCCCTTTCTCTAGGATTTGATATCTAGGAAGCTTCAAAGGCGTGGTTCACTTCCCACAATTATAGACGATCGAATCCACCGACTGCATCTCCGGCTTTTCTTAGCAATTATCGGTAATTCTTAATTGATTATAGCGAAGAAGCAACTTTGTAATAACAAAATTCTTTGCAGGAAAATTAGAGAGAGTAAATCTTGCTGAAAAAAGTTTGATAGGATTGCATCCTTTGAGCAATATTAATAATATCGAGCCTGGCAAACTAGTTAGATTCATAATTAATGAAGAATGTTTATATTTGTGGTTGATTTTAAACCAACCTATTCACAATATTACATTTTCCAAATAGGAAAAGAAATAATCCAAAAAAATCACACACTTCTAAAATTAATAATTTCAAATCATCCTTAAAGCAATATTAATAATATCAAAACTCGCAAACTAGTTTGCTTCATAATTACTGAAGAAGTTTATATTTTTGGTTGATTCTCAACCAACTTATTCAGATTATTACATTTTTAAAATAGGAAGAGAGATAATAAAAAATCACACATTTTCAAAATTGATAATTTCAAATCATCCTTTAAGCAATCTAAAGAATATCGAACCTGGTGAATTAGTTTAATTTATAATTATTGAACAAGTATATACTGTTTATATTTGTGGTTGATTCTGAAACAATCTGTTCAGATTATTAAGTTTTCCAAAAAGGAAAAGAAGTTATCCAAAAAAATAACACATTTCTGAAATTGATAATTTCAAGTCATACTTTAAGCAATATTAATAATATCGAATCCGGTAAACTAGTTCCATTCATAAATACAAAACAAGTTTATACTGTTTATGTTTGTGTTTGATTCTAAAAAAATCTTTCCAGAATAGTAAGTTTTCCAAATAGGAAAAGGAATCATCCGAAAAAATCATACATTTCTGAAATTGATAATTTCAAGTCATACTTTAAGCAATATTAATAATATCGAATCCGGTAAAATAGTTCGATTCATAAATATTGAACAAGTTTATACTGTTTATATTTGTGGTTGATTCTGAAACAATCTGTCCAGAATAGTGAGTTTTCCAAATAGGAAAAGGAATCATCCGAAAAAATCATACATTTCTGAAATTGATAATTTCAAGTCATACTTTAA
>JAABKJ010012675.1:0-10472 GCA_011634705.1 Andricus grossulariae
GCTGTAACCACGTCTCACAACCGTGAGATGGGTGGCCAGTACATATATATATATATATATATATTTTTGAAATCAAAGAGAGAAAGATTTATGTTTTAAAATAAAAATATTAGAACTGCAATTATGATTTAATACAGGCAATTAAATATGATTGATTAATAACCATTTGTTTAAGAACTAGATTTTTTAGTTGAAGAACAAATTGTTATACCAACAGCTGACGGTGACGTCTTTGCAATATTGAAGAGTACCAATTCTCCGGCTGGAATATACGTTTATATGTCCAATCAAGAAATATTTTCCCGTTAAGCCGAAAAAAACGCGTAGACGGTAATCCTTCACATTATTCATTTAATTCAAAAAATGTTGAACCTTATTACAATATAATTTGTGAACCAAGGTGGGATCAAATCTCATAAATAAATTGTAAATAGAAATAATGATGAAAAGTTCATGTTTTATGGTACTCAAGGCCACAATTTATCGTCAATGGCTCAGTCAGTCTTTTTCAGAAGCAAACATAAAATGTTTATTCACATGCACTTACAAAAATCTGTAAAGAGGAACTTTATCATATGTTTATAATGATATACCAGTATTTATTAATTGTATTTGAATTATCGAAAACTCTCGCAGCTGATAGGAAGTTGCGTCTTTGCCAGACCTATGCATTTCAAACAAAGATGGCGATCCCTTACGGTCGCAAGGTCATAGCAGAAAATTGGTACAAAAAATATCCAGCGTAGCGCCGGCTGTCCTACCTTTCCCAGTTTTTGAGTTGCGTGTAATGAGAGTAGGTTATAATTGCTTCAAAGATTGTTTAGGATCAGAGTGAATTAGTTTTTTTGCATTTTCTGCAAGTTATTCAATTATTTGATGGTTTCAAATTACACATTGCGATTTCTCTGCTTTTTCCGGTAATTTTGAAGGGATTTCGAAGTGATTTTCGGAATGAATAAGTCATAAGTGGATCGCGTTACATTGCACCCTACTGCGCCACAGTTTATGACATCAATAGAGCAAAACTTTCGTTATATTTTGTTTCGGAAGATAATGTTAGATTAAAAATTGGTGGCAAATTGCGCTTGTCAATTTCGTCAGGAGGACATACTCTGGGGATATGAAATTAAAGATGCTGCTGGCAATATCACTGAGAAGGCAAGTGAAAAGAATTAAATGAATTGCTTTCATTCAAGTATGTAATCTAAACACAAAAAAAAATAATACTGTTGTACTTATATATTGGAATAAAATTCTAGAAGATTAATTTTGAAATGGATTTGCTTTTTTAAATGCCGTAAAGCTCCAAAATTTGGAATTTTCAATGTGTTGTCGATTCAAATACTGACTTTTGAAATTATTACATAATTAACATTTTTGACCAAGAAATTTACACTTCTCGCCACACAGGTTTGATTGTCCAAACATTCCTATTATTCAGGATAGCTGTCAAGATTTTATACATTGTGTTCAGACAAGTGATTGGCCTGTAATTCTTCGATTCAGCTAAGTTTTTCATCTCTGAAATGAATACTGGGCGCCCTGCTACCAAACACTCCGGAATTGGCTCCTCCGACTATAGATATGAGGTGAAAGTGCGGGCCAGAAGCTGGTGATTTGAAAAAAACTTATTCCACGAGAAGGTCTGCATATCATCTGGTCCATCTGGTCATCTGGTCTAAATAATTTTTTCATCTCCTCGGTAGTGATAGGTGGGCATTCATCCTCAGGTGTTATGAGAGCATTGTACAGTTCCTTGAAGCTATCCATGTTCTTTAAGTCATCTTGAAATGGATGCTGGACTTCGTTGACTTTTCTTCAAAATGCTTCGACCTCCTCTGGTTTGGGCGGATGGTCGACAATAATTGGAGGATCTTCGAAGAGTCAAGATGAGTGAGAGAAAAGCTGTTGGTTTTCTCTTACCCACCTCTCTCTCCGCTCAACATTTTATGTAGTCAATCATACACTCAATGCGGGGTGCGCACTATCTCATCCACCCTATACTTGTTCTGACTTTATGCATTCGTCTTTTGGTCATATGATCAGCTGTTGGTTTTGTTTTACGATGTAAATCTACTAAAGCTCTCGCTAAATCACACACACCATAATTGATAGTCCAGAGTTCGTGTTATGGGGAAAAATCTCCACGAAGCTCGTCATCCAGTTCAGCCAGCTTTTCGGGCTTTAAAGAAACCTGGATGTTGATGTTTCTCCAGGTTCTGAAGCATCGCTCTTCCTCTATTGGATGCCTACACGCAAATGGTCCCAGTGTCGTCTCTCTTTCTGCGTTGCCTGCTCTTTTTGCGTGCGGTAGAGTACGCGCTCCGCTGCATAGCCCCTTTTTCGGAGTTATTTGAAATTGTTTCGCAGACGTTGACGCGAAAAATGCGAGAGCTCTGGGTTTTTCTCGCACGACAAAACCTGCAGTCGTACCATGTAACCTTCTTTTTCAGGGACCATACTCATATCGTAGCACTCTAGTACGTCGTCATTGAGTCAATCCGTCTTGCCAAGATTATTGAGATTCCGCTGGTCCATCGCATTGGCTCCATCTTGCTTGGCTCCGCCACTTTTTGCGTTTGGTGTTATCACTGTTGCTCTCACGAGTGACTAGGGAAGAGTTCATCCATCCTTGTAGAGCCTCGCATGCTTTTGACACGGTTGTTACGCCTCCGCTTAGGGGCTACTTTCTTCGGGACCACACCTGGACAATTGTCTGTGACTGCTTATTCATTATTGTAACCATATGAGGCAGAAGCCTTAGGTACAAGGACCCTCTGTTCTCAACACAAGGATGCTTTCAACGGCTTTTTCATAGGTCCTTTGGACTGAATGCCGTTTTACTAAATTGCACGCGCTCTAGTCGAAATCGCGGTAAAGATTCAGCTGTAACCACGTCTCACGACAGCAAGATAGGTAGTCACAGTCTGCGCTGAACTCAACACGACGATCCAACGAAAGTCTCATACACTCTGGGGACACGGAGTGACCCAAGGACGATCACCTTTTGCATTTTCCCGCAATTGTCTTAGCATTTCACTCACACGCAGGGATGCTTTTCAGGCTATTAATCAGTGAAGGCTTGGCACCTCCGAGAGCACCGATGATCAGGACGACTGGCTTAGCAGAATATTCCCAGTACACTTGTCACCATCGCAACTACGTTATAAGATCTTAAAACATCTCTTGTTCCTCATTGTTCTTGGCTGTGATGTTCTTTTCAACTGGTGCCAAAATTCCGATAACAATGATGCGATCGACATATTCCAATTTAAGGTGCGTTTCCGCATCTCAGAGCCTACGATCCTTGTACAATTGTTCTTTTGAATTTGAATATCAGAATTTGATTCGTACGCAGAGATGTATGATATCGATCGGACAATTAGCAGAAGACGCATTCAGGACGTAACATCAATGAAACATGCTTCTCGATGCAGATACAAATGTCCTATCCGATAGATTTGATGCTCTGAACTTTCGGCGAGGAACAAAGTATCTGCAACGAATATGCTTGCCGTCCCGGCAGTACTCTATATATCTGTAGTTGATCCATCGACAAAGGACGAGCTTACATCCTTTGATATCGGGTCACGTGAAAAAAATATGCATCTTAGGTCGTCTGTTCCGTGACTCTACGTCTCACACTGGCAAGGTTGGCGTGGAATACTGCATCTCTGATGTCTTCACAACAGGATACTTCTGGGTACAGCACATATACTTGCAAATGGACGAGACCCTCTTCTTAAAATTGTCAGAAAACACGAAGAAGTGGGCAATGGAGAATTTCTGTACAAATCAATGGACGAAGCTGCTCATACAGTTGATTCAATTCAACTTTTTTTTATTTCAAGTTGAAAATCAACTGTTTTTGGTTGCAGTTCAATATTGTTTGCTTAAGAATTCAACCATTTTGTGACAATTCAGCTTTGCAGATCAAAAATTTAATTATCTGGTTCAAAATTCAACTCCTTGCTAAAAGCTCATCTTTTTTTTGTTGGAAAATTCAAATGCTCTGTTAAAAATTTATTTAGTTTTTTTTTTTAAGTTCTTCGCTGTTTATTTATTTTTTCTCTTTTTAGCATTCTCCTATTCGATTTTCAATTGAAATATTTGGTTTAGAGTTTATCTTTGTGGGTTTAAAAGTCAACTTTTTATAAAATTAGTCAACTCTTTAGCTTGAAAACGCGAAAACCTTTGGACGAAAATCCATCTCTTTTTTAGAAAATTAATATCTTTTTTCATTGGAAAATCAAAAATTTAATAGAAAATGCAATATATTTCGACTTTGCTACCTATAGATTTAAAAAAAGATCAATAGAAAAAAATTATTCCCCTTTGTAATGAGAAAAATGTTTAAATTTTGTCATGAAATGTTGAAACAATTCTATTAAAAGTTTGATAAGTTCATGAATTTCAATTACATTTTCATATCAAGACATTCGACTGTAATGAAGAAACTTCTTGTGCTTTCAGCGTGTCAATTGGAAAAAAGACGATTCTCATACGAAATTATGTTGTAAGCGATTAATAAGTTGAAATCATTGATTTTAAAATACGGTTTTAATTTCCCTATGATATTCACGATTAGGTGACAACAATAACAGTACAGAATTTCTGACAAATTTTCCTAGCGATGTATTGCTATTCACGTGACTATCACATGATTCACTGAAAAAATTAATTGTTTTCTCATGGGGACATAAATCACGTTTTTTGTTTTCACACGGTTTCCTTGTAAACACACATTTTTAAACAAAGCTTAGTTTATTTTGAGATACCTTGTGAAAAACATATATGTGGTTCAGGTACGAGGAACAAATTATTTAACAAAGTTATTAACGAAAGAAGAATTTTTTCCATAAAAGCCTCCATGAAAATGCTATGCAATAGTTTTCATTTTCACATGACACTATCCAAACTTTTATTCTAATTTTTTATCTCACCAGATGATTCCATAAAAGTGTCAAAAAGAGCTATAAATCATTTGAAAAACTGTTTTATGAAATACAAATATCTCACAAGGACAAGCTTGAGGCGAACATATAATTCTTAAAATTAGGAATGTAGTATATATGTTGTATCATGTAATAAAGCGTTGAACGAATTATTAGTTACACTGTTATTTGAATTCGCAACTGATGCAGCACTCAATTTTGTCTCAGAAAAAATGAGGAACCTTTCTACTTGGATCCTAGCATTGACGGTTCTTCTAAATTTATTTGGTAAATATAATAATATATCTTTATCTTGAAAAACATTATTAAGGATTATGCACATTTCAACTTGTCTGCATATTTTTCAAATTTAAATCCACAAAAATACTCTAAAATCCCTTGAAGTCATTTGAAATCTTCAAGTTTTCAATAACCTGATTCTTCATGCCCGGAAACGACAATTCGCGTCTTTATTGCGCGTAAGTCAGTTATGTTTTATTTTTAGCAGCCAAATTTGACGTCCTATTCAGGAGTTTTAAGAGTTTTTCAGTATTTTTTCGCTATTCCTGGG
The DNA here is from genome assembly GCA_011634705.1 of Andricus grossulariae. Classification (NCBI taxonomy): domain Eukaryota; kingdom Metazoa; phylum Arthropoda; class Insecta; order Hymenoptera; family Cynipidae; genus Andricus; species Andricus grossulariae. The sequence goes on from JAABKJ010012675.1 coordinate 5,506, forward strand.
CATAACGCCAATGCTGAAATCATTTATTCAATCATAAATGACCCAGTGCAGTAATAAATAAAATCAAGAGTCGCTTGAAACAGTTGGAAATCTAGTCACTTTCGAATGCGATTCAAAAAACTTTTCATGTCTGAAATTTTACATGAATTTGAAGAGGAGAGAAACCTTATTCTTACCCTATTCTAATTCATGATGTACTGAGCACGTCACTAGACCGTTTAAACTTCGCAATCATGGCTTATTTTGAACGCATTTGCCAGAAAAATGTTATCTTTGAGTCACAAGACCGCCAAGCCATCGCAATTTTGACCCACCCATACCTCACTATAATTAAGAATGTGCTTGGCAGACTTCAACAAAGCCTTCGCAATCTTGACCCACTCTTACCCCACTCTCAAGTAGAATGAGCTCGGTTGGTCACAAGATCGCGAACGGTATTTTTGGTTCAGAAAGTTTGAAACGGTGAATATCTTTACAAATTTTACAGATTCTTTTTCTAAATTGCAGCTCATTTCATGTATAAAACAAACAAGTATTTAAATTTTTTGGTATCGTCAAAGTGCTTGACTTGATTATTAAATGATTTCCTTAAAGCTTTTTAAGATTATGATTCTATTTATTCTGTATGTAGGAGGCGGGTTTTCCTGTTGAACGGGCATTGATACTATTATTTATATAAGAAGGAACAAATCTGCAGAAAAGTATAATTTTCTTTGTTTATAACTACTATGTGTCATTGAATATAGTAAAAATTTAATTATTACTCAGTCAAAAAAAAATACACAGCATGATCCATAATATCAGTAAAAAAATTACACATTTCGGTTTGAAAATGCGACTGAATTAAAAACTTGAAATAATGTTCGAAGTAGTTAAGTTTAATAATATTTAGACAAACTGCATTTATACTTCCCATGTACAAACCTTTGATTGCATGTGGATTTTTGAATTTATATTGATCAAATATATTTAATATAATTATGAATTTCAATCAGATGCAATTGAAGTATAATGGCGCGAGTAATTAAAAAAAAATTGCTGATGATTGATATAATAGGTTACAAATTTCTTTATCTCATTTCACGTTCAAAATAAGTGGAGAAAAGTTTGTAGTTGTATTGAATTACTACACCTCAACCGATGTGTGTATCCATATATTAAAATACGAATACTGTAGATAATATAATATCATGAACAGTGTGGAACTTAAAATTAGTATATTTGAGATCCGACCGTGTATGTGATGACACATAACCACAAGATACGAATCTTTAATTTTTATTTTCGCGGAAATTTCCATTCCGCGTCTAAAAAATTATTATAATCATTTAAAAATCCCTTAATATTTATTTGTGACCTTGGTCCAGATTTGTAGAATAAGGTTTGCTCTTAGTTTCACAACTCTCACATATATTTGAGAATAATTTTCTAAGCTTGGCGTCAAGTTAAACGCAAAATTTTACAAATGATGATTGAAACGCAAAAATTGGTGAGCTTTTAAAAGGTTGTTCTTTGAAAGTCGGAAATATACCCAAACCTTACATGACCATCCTATTTATTAATTTCGAAAAAATATATATTTCCATTCAGTTTTCGAATTATTTATAGTTTGAACCAGTTCGAGATTTATGTTTCGTTTTTAATGTAATCATATTTTTAAATCAAAGTGTGCAATTGTTACCTCCACTTTAAAGAATGTTTGCACTTCTAATATACATTCAATATACACTTGTATATTTAATTTTATATAGAGAAGAGTTGGGGCTGAGTCGCCACTTGATTATATTGTTTGAAATTAGAAACTAACACATGTTTGAAATTTTTATTATTATAGCCAACTGAATTCTCGATCCAACAATACCTAATACGTTGGCAAACACACTTCTCTCACATTCTCATCCTATAATGAGAAGGTATTAGTTTTATGTAAAATTGTACTTTGCCAGTTTTCATCACATCTTCACGCTGTGACACCCCTTGAGTCAGAAAGAACCATTTTTACAAAGGTGTCTGTCTGTATGTATGTTTATATATCTGTCTGTATCCTGCATAGGTACGATAACGTACTCGGTATCGACTTAGCCCCATGCGTCATATTTGTATATTGGTATCCGAAAAACATTGAAAATCATCGGAAAATCAAAATTTTACAGCGCATTCATACAAAGCACCATTTTTACGGAACCTTGCTTATACTCGACGATGATACAATGTTTTCCCTAACCGTACTACTGGGAAAAATAATGAGACAAGACATAATGACCCAACGACATTTAAAATTACACGCCCTACGAGTTGAACCATCACAGCTCAAGCAGCTGACTGCCATTTTTCCAACGGATGGCCATTTTTCCGAAAGCCTTTATTTGCATAGAAAATTTGTTTGAAAACAATGTTTTCAAGTATTTATTTGATACCGCTTTTTTATGTAGAAATAAAAATCTGGGTTAACAAAAAATTTATGATTCTTACATTCTGTGAAATCGTACAACCAGGTAATTTCATACGTTATCTACGAGAACCTTTATAAATTTAAAAATGTGCTGCTAGCCAAAAAAACTCAAAATGGTCTCACGGTATTGTGACGCTTTGAATACATTCTAATTGAAGGTGTGATAAGAATGGGTTGAGATTACGAAGGCTTTCGCGGTCTTGTGACTTAACGAGAACATTTTATCCAAATGATTTCATAAGGAATTGAACGTAACATAAAAGGGTAAAAATAGCACTCGGTTTAGGTTGCATCTACTTTAAAATGTATTTTTACAGTAGAAATAAGAAGTAAATTTTGGTCAAACAACACTTAAATACTCGCCAAAAAATGTTTTGATAACACATTTTGACATTTTGCATCAAGTACATTAGAAAAATGGCATGCCTCTTTTCTTCTTGCAGAGTCGGGTTCACAGTCCGAAAATGTACGTAAAAGCGCCCCCATTCTTGGTGTTTCTCGTGTCGCAACTTCTCATTCTCCTGAAAAACATGATTTTCCTGTGAGGGGTAGGTCCAGGTCTCCTTCTCGCCAGTTTCAACCAACTAGACCTTCTTCTCCAGACAGTTCTTCTTTATAAAAGATCATTGCTCCTTCTAGGCGCATAGTTTCACCTACTCGGCTTCCTTCTGCTCATAAAAGGGGCTGCAGACTTGAAAATTATAAGATTATTCGGCTTATTTCCCGTCAAAATCCTCACCGGATATTCGAACTTCGGAAATACCTTTTTTCAGCCGATACAGCACTTAAATTGAAAACAGGAAGAAATGGTTATGAGCCTATGCCAATTGAAGAACAAATTGTTATATCCACAGCTGATGATGACGTTCTTGCAATATTGGAAAGTACTAATGTCCTGGCTGGAATATATTCTTATATTCCCAGTAAAAGAAATTATAAACGAGCGAAGATGAACATGAAGAGCAGCTTGATTACCATGTTAACCCCAGAAGAAGTCGATGAAACACCAGTAGGAACCCCACGCCCAATCACGAAATTTTTCGAAGTAAGAAGGGAAAAGAAAGTGTAAACAGAAATCCTATGCATTATTCATTCAATCAAAAAAATGTAAAACTAAAATACAATTTTTTTTTTCAACTAAAGTTAGATCAAAATCTTACAATTAGGCCGTTGTTAGAAATAATAATAAAAAGTCCATGTGATATATTACTTGAGGCTTTAATTTTTTGTCAATACCGCAAGCAGTCTTTTTCAGAAGCAAATATAAAAAGTTATCTTTCATGGCCTCACAGAAAAATTTAAGGAGGAGCCTTATCATAGGTTTATAATAATTTTCCTGTATTAATTGCAATAAAGGGAAAAACATCTCAGAGTAGACAGGAGTGTCTCGAGAATTAATCAATTATGTCAATCCGTCATTTTCTTAGCATCAGTGATGAGTAAGATGCATTTTAAAAGGAAACGTTATCATTAACTTTTCTGAATGTAACTCAGTTACTTCATCGAAAAAATAACGATCGCTACTTTTTAAGTTACTTTTGTGTTTTATATATATATATATTGAGATTTTATCCTTGAGCCAACCGCGAGATATTGCGGGACAGGATGCCATTATCCTAGTTCTAATTTATTTTTGTATAGAATATGCACCACAAATATGAAAAAAGTCACATCTTTTACTCGAAACGCGAAATTTGTTTTGAACTCTTGTTATAAAGGTACATTAAAAATAAGAGAATTAACTTTTTTCATGCACGATTCCAGCTACAATAACATTTTATCTAACAAAATCATTCGCCTAAATTATACCTACAAATTTTCTTCGGCACATTTTACGCTAGGATGCTTATTTTTAGATTGAATCGTGAAAAATAATATTGAAAATGAAAACATCAATCTTATTTGGGAAGCGCACGTTTTTTTAATTATAAAAAAAACAATGAAAATACATTTTTTACAATACCAATGAATGTTACGAATTGTTATATTATAAATTTATTGAAATGGTAGTGATAAAACAAAGGTAATGGTGTTTGGAGGAAAAAATGAGATAAAAACAAATCAAGAAAATCTAATATGATCACATATAAATGTATAATTATACCGACTGTACTATACGGTAGCGAGACATGGATATGTCAAGAAAAGAACAAGAGTAAAATTAACGCGATTAGCATGAAGCCTTTGCGCACAATATGCGGAAAAACACTGATGGACTAAGTCCGAAACGAGATAATCCTCAAAGAATGTGATACAGGGGAGACGCTAGTTGATATATGGGAAAAAAATCAGTTCAGGTGGTTCGGACATCTTAAAAGAATGAAAGAAGAACGACTGACAGAACATGTGCATAAAGGTGAGGTAAATGGCAGAATTCCCAGAGGTAGATGGCCGAAAGAACAGAAAGGTTTACCGAAAAATAGTTTATAAAAAGAATCTGAGTAGAGTGAATGACGCCTGAAACAAAGGCCTTGGGTACTAATGGGCCCATGTGGGGAACCACACATAACAATTC
>JAABKJ010012676.1:0-10471 GCA_011634705.1 Andricus grossulariae
CTAATATTTTTCGACGTTCTATCGATTTATACTAGTCTCATCTCAAAGTCAATGTCGCAGAGCAGGCCTTCCCTTGTAAGTTGTATTGCACGGAAAATGGCTGAATTAGTTAAATTGCAAATTATAGTGATATAGAAAAATGTAATGAACCAAATTATGTCCCAATAATAAAAACATTTAACAATAATATTTGCTATTTTATAAATAATGTTTACAATCTTTCAGGAATGGACGTTATCATAAAATAAAATTACTTCTTGGGAAATTTTGATTTATTAAATTGATGGTGCAGAAAATTCTTAATCTTGATTAATAGATAAATACATATGACCTCATTTAATATGGTCAAGGGGTTAAGAATAGAATCCTTACGTTATTTTTAAAACATTTGGTCAAAGAGTTAAGAACAGAACTGTTGCCTTTGCGATAAACAGTTATTGAAGAATCATTTACAAATTAATATTTCTGTTTTACAAATAAATTTTTAAAATTAAAATTCCTCATTTGGAAATTGTGATTAATAAAATTCCAGAAAATTCAGAAGAACAAACTGAAAACAGTCACTCAAAATTATATTCACGCATATTATATGCAACCAATCAGGTATTCTACAACCATGAGTGCGAAATTTTCGAGAATTTCGTCCCATCAATTTTATTAGATAGAATTTAAGTTATTGTTGACAGATCTCCATTCTATTTAAAGTTTCAACTTGAATATAATCTATTATTTTTTATATATCGCTTAGGATCTTAAAAAGGTATAATTTGATCAAACTTCTTTTCTGACAAAGTCCAAATATTACTGACCTTTTTTTCTAAAAGCTTATATCGGCGATTCGGAGAAGTATTTTGAATTTTTTGTATGTTTAGGACTATTAAGTGGTAATCGAATAAAAAAAAAGGTTTTAAATTTTTTAAATTTAATTTAACAGGTGGTCCAGGCAGCGGCAAGGTGACACATTGTGATAATTTAATGCAAGAGAAGAAGGGAATTACACACATCAATATGACGGACCTTTTGCAGCAATATTCCTTAGGAAACGGTAATTCAATTTCTTGTTGTTATTTTACACTTAACATTAACTAAGTCTTGATGAAGTTGTAAAATCTCGACACTTAACTTAAAACTCAAATTCCATACAAGCTAAAATTAAATTTAAAAAATTGCAAATAATCTAATACCTTCTGTCATAAATGATTACTATGCAGAGAGTGACAAAATGTTCTTATTGTAAATTGAATCTTATTATTTGAAAAATCATAATTCTTAGTACCTTAACACGGAGCTAAGCGGAACATGTGGGGTAAAGCGGGACACACGTTTGTCATTCAAAGAAAGCAATGGGGTCATCCATAAATCGCGTGATGGCTTTTGGCTAAATTTCGACCCCCCCCCCCCCCCAAATGACTATCCTTGATGTCACTGCTGACTCCAGTTCCCCCTCTATTATAACGCGACGTTTCTTAAAATGACGAAAATTTACATAACATGACAGGGAACATTAGAAAGGATTTCTTAAAACTGTTAATTGCAAATAGGTATTTCAGGTTAAGTGAGGGAAATTCAATATGTCTGCACGTCAAGGGTTAAACAATAATACTAACAGCATGGAAAAAAATTTTATTTTTTCAATGACTTGGAAAAAATTATTTTTCACCATAAGTGAAATTTGGAAAATATTTTTTATTTTTCAAAATCTATTTAATTATTAATTAATCTTAACTCGGATATTCAAATGAGTTTGAAACTATTGAAAGTAACTCTATCGAACTAATGTATAAAATTCGGTCTTGGCCTGAAATTGGCTCACGCCGAGGGGCTCCAATCTCAGCCCGAAACCGGCGGCAGCGCTTCTCGGAATTATTGAATCCGGACTAAGTAAATCCAAGTTCGAGTGTATTACAGCAGTGTATTTATAAAGAAAAAAATAGTATGCATCAGGTAAACCTATCCTGTTTTTGACAAATTTAAAGTTGAAGGTAAAATTTTATTCATTGATATATAATTAAAAAAAAAGGTTGAACAACCACCGCAGGGTCTCACTGGGAGCAACTGCCATCACGGTATACTAAGGTGAGAATGATACCGTCCTGACATGCAAAAATGAAAGCTTCTCTGCCTGAATTGAGACCTGATGATCTGAGAAAAGTAAAAGTTTGATCCTTCGACAAGGACTATTTTTCTACATTCCTGTGAAAATTTCCGTGCATTTTCTTGTCGAGTAGCTCTTGATGGAATTTTCAACTTCTGCTCTTTTCACTTCGGCTTTCAGAAGTGAAGCATCTAGATGGAATAATGCACTTTCCTCACCTCTGATGTTAAAATTCAGGCCAAGGGTCTCAGCCGCCTGCTCCGCGGCTTTGTAAAGGAACGCTCCTTTGCCAATCATTTCGTGATTCCTGACCATTATTAGGAGAGGATCTCTGCCATTCGCAACGATGTAAGCTATACTTAGAACAATTCGGTTATGAAGACATTGGAGATTCAGAAGTCCGCGTCCGCCTTGACCGCGTAAGATGTGTAATCGCGGAACAGACGAATTGATATGCAAGCTTTTATGCATATACATGATCTTACGTGGGTTGATATCAAGTGCTGTAAGCTCGTTCTTTGTCCAGTGAACCACCCCAAACGCGTAGAGTATAACCGGAACGGCAAGCATGTTAGTCGCAGATACCTTGTTCAACGCCGACAGATTTGAAGACCAAATCTGCCGTAGAAGATGCTTGTTCCTGCTTCGGAGAGACTCTTTAACTGATGTTACGTCTTGAATACGACTTTGAGGAACGCCCAAATATGTATAGTTCTCTCCAGTATTCAGATGTCTGGTAACACTTATATCCACAAGCTCAGGGTCCTTGGGAACGCCAACAATCTTTTCTTTCTTCAGATGAATTTTAGCACGTTTATCCAATCCGAAGTCCATCCCAATTTCTCCTGTGTACTTCTTGACAATATTTATAGCAGTTTGATGTTTGCTTTTAGCAGAGGCATAGATCTTCAGGTCAGCCATATAAAATACATTAGTGACCTTATGCTCGCGCTGGTGAGTGTCGCCACAGAGGCATGCAGAAAAATTGCGTAGTGCGAGCGCTAGAGGCAGAAGTGTGATGCAAAAAAGGAAAGAGCTCATGGTCTCGCCCTGGAAGACGCCCGTCTGGAAGGTGACGTTGTTCGTTGTCACGCAGTAATCTTCAAATGAGATAGTAAATCAAGTTTTCCATACGGGCATCAATCTATCTATGCATCTCACTATGTATGGATGTACCTTCAAGCTTTTCAACAGACATATGATAAGTCTATGAGATGTTGAATCGAAAGCTTCCCGGTAGTCAATCCTGGTCATTGACAGGACGCGCTGATGGGCTGCAGCGTGTTTACAGACACACTTGTCAATTAGCAAGTTCTCTCGACAGCCTGCTACGCCTTTTTCCGAGCCACGCTGTTCATATATCTCTCGCCACACCGGCTCAATTCTTCGGACGATTATGTTGTTCAGGATAGCTGTAAAGATCTTATACAGTGTGTTCAAACAAGTTATTGGCCTGTAATTTTCTGGGTTTTACAATTTGCCTTTTTTCGGTAGGAGTATAGTGCGCCCTAATACCAGCCACTACTTGTTCAGTATCGTCTTTTGGTCTTTTGATCCATCGTTGGTTCTAGCCTTCAATTTGAATCAGCTAATGCTCTTGCAGCACCATAAACTGAACAATTGATCGTGCAGAGGTCAGACTCCTCCGAGATATCCTCCCGAAGGGAAGCATCTATTTTAGCCATATCTTTGGGCTTAGAAGGAACCTGTATGTTTATGTTCCTCCGTGCCTTAAATCGCTATCATTTCTCAGAAAGTTTCTGCTTCCCGCGGCTGATGTCAATGTCGCTTTCTTATCTTCGTCTCTAGTTTGTTCAAGCAGAGTTTGGGGAACCGCTCCGCGTACACATCAAGTTTTCGAGAGGTAGGCGTGTTGATGTTACTATTTCATGAAACTTTATTCATGGACAATTCAATAAAAGCCGTGTTAAATCATTTATTTTTCTGGTGCCCCAGTTTCAAGTTTTTCATCTCATATCTATTATACATGTTTTCCTATAGTGTTGAGAAGATCTCAGAATTATGGCAATCCTTACAAAAAATGGGTCGGGATAAAATTGTGCCCCCTTATATTTATCTCTTTATAAGAAATCGTACTTTTTATCCTTTTTGCTGACGCCAAGTAATTTTTTTTCAAACGGACACTAAGTGAAAGTTTTGTCCTTTGTATTAGCTACAATTTTTATCCATAATATATTTCTCTAAAGCCAATACGTACATTTAGAGAAAATCGAAATCTACGAAAATCTCAATTCATACGTAAATTGTATGCTTGCAGCCAATAACAAGCCGCTGAAAAATGAAAACAAGTTTTTTGTGAACCACATTTATATGGTCACGACGTAGTACGTGAAACTCCAAATTAAAAATTTTACCAGAATACTTCGCATTCAAAACACTTTGTGTAAAATTTTTCTGTGTCGATTTGGAGGTCGCTGACATATTTTTTGTAACAGGATTAATTAGGAGCCGTAGTAGTAAAGCCTTTCATAATGCTTTCCTACCTGCTACCGAAACATATGTACACCATCCCTTTGAATACCCCACCCCCCTCATCAAAAAAAAATCCTCTGTATTTGCCCCTGAGGTGTTTTATAAAGTATTTACTGGAAGTAAAGTGCCTAGGGGCACATGTTAACATTAACCGACTCTGCTTAAATTATTAGTAGACTTGATTTTTTTCATACGATTGTGATCTTGGTACCTGATGAAAAAAATTCATAAGTTTCAATGAAATTTTTGCGATCAATTAAAACAAACATTTTTCTTGCTCTAAATCTAAAATTTTGCCAAAATACGTCGTATCCAAAACTCTTCCTGAAAAATTTTCTGTGTGGATATAAATTTCGCTCATTTGTTTACAGGATCAAGTACAGGACCGTCTCATCTATATGGAAGCCCTACTCACCTTGGCACCTTGCCAAATTTCCAAGATCCCATCGGGACACCTTTACGCAAATCCAACACAGGTCTAGATTCTAATTTTTATTTTTAGCTTCCCAAGTAGAGGGGGAATGTCACCTCCATATGTCCCCCAAATATCCTCTAAATTCGCCCCTGGAGTGTTTTATAAAGTATTTACTCGAAGCAAAGTGCATAGAGGCACATTTTTACATTAATCGACCTTGCTCGAATTTTTAGTAGACATAATTTTTTTTATACGATAACAAATTGTTGGGATTCGAAGAAGCGTACAAAATAAAATTTCTATGTATCTAGAATCCCGCCTTCAGAATTCAACATTTCATGCGATTTATTGAAAAAAATTCAAATTTCATGCTTACATGTACACATACGATTGTGATCTTGGTACCTGATAGAAAAGAATTCATAAGTTTCAATCGAATTTTTTAAATCAATTAAAAAAAAACATTTTTCTTCCTCTAAATTCAAAATTTTGCCAAAATACATCGTATCCAAAACTCCTCGTGAAAAATTTATCTGTGTGGATTTGAAGGTTGCTCACTTTTCTACAGGATCACGTACAGGATCATCTTCTCAATATGGGAACCCTTATCTTACCACCTTCCAACAACCTTACCTACCTGGTATCGGGATGCATGGACACCAACCCAACGCAGGTCAAGATTCTAATTTTTATATTCTGCTTTTCAAGTATGGAGGGGGGATATGACCTTTATCCCCCTTAAATATCCTTTGAATCCGCTCCTGGAGTGTTTTATAAAGTATTTACTCAAAGTGAAGTGAACAGGGGAAAATGCGCTTTTTTCAAAATATATTACATTTAATACTTACGTGTACCCATACGTTTCTGATCTAAGGTACATGATGACATTTATAAGATTTAATTGAATTTTTTTAATCTTCAAAACATTAGGCTTTTCTCGCTCCAAATAAACAATTTTGCCAAAATACTTTGTATCAGCTACTCTTCGTGGAAAATTGTTCTGTGTAGATTCAATGGTCGCTAATTTTTTTTTCAAGGATATGATCTACAATCATCAAGTCCACATGGAAGCTCTGATTTTGGCACCTTTGATCATTACCAACCCGCCACCATGATACCTGGCTACCAAGGAACTACAGGTCCAGATTCTAATTTTCATTATCAGCTTGACAAGTGGGGGGAATATGTGCCCTTTAACCCCCCCCCCTAAATATTTTCTGAACCCACCTTAGGGGTGTTTTATAACGCATTTACTCAAATTAAAGTGCCTAGGGGCAGTCCATATACCACGTAGATCATTTGTTTGCTACCCCCCCCCTCGTGAAAAGCTGGATTTTAACCTCCCCCCCTTCTACTCTGTCGACGTGAACCTATTTTATATTTTATAAAAATATTGATATTTTTGGACTTCGAAACATACGAAAGCAAAAGACCTATTTTTCATAATAAAGACGTTCTTGCATATTTTTTTAGAATCTTTAATATTGGGGATTCGACTTCAAACTGAACATTTCTCTTCACAATTAGCTACAAAATAAGAATCAAATTTCATTTTTTGAATATCACGCCCAGTATTTAATTTTCATAAACAGACGTTTTCATACACAGACATGATCTGTGGATCATAATTATAAATGCAAATTTTCCTCAAAGTTGAAAATTTCATCAAATTGCATTAGTTATTACCTCGCTTTAAGGGAGAAGTTGACAGAAAGTGGAAAATTTTAGAAAATAACCGCAATTATCTAGAATAACAATGAGAGAAATTAGTGATAAACAATAATAATTTGCTAATTATCTAACATCATTCAAAGATAACATAATGAAAAATAATAATAAATTGTTCAAACAACTATGTTCACCAACTTGAGTTAATTATTACCTCACTATAATTTAAAAGTGGACCAATATTTGAAAATTTTAGAAAAAGATGCAACTTTTTATCATTAATCTAAAAAAATATATATTGTGAATAACAAATTGGAGAAATAATTTTGTTTGAACAAATTGATTATTGTCTAAGTCTAACCAGCTAATCAGCTGAATTTCACTTATATTATACTGTCATTAGGAAAATTAAAAATTAAAGTTGGCATCCAACTTCAAAAAGATTTTAAAAATAACTATTTTTGTTGGTGAACTTTAAGGGTGCTTTTCATTTTTAAAATGGATAAATTCAAAACTAGTTGTTGAAATGCTGATATTTCTGTAGTATGATATACAATTTGAAAACTTTCTTCAATAAATAAGATCTTGTGACGTTCAAACAAAAATGGAAATTTTATTTATTTAAACATCCAGTTATCAACATAAAGTAATATTTCATGTACTAGAAATAATATTTACTGAAATGAACCTCAAAAACATAATAGGTATTGCCAAAAACTCGCAAAACCCAATTTTTCACGCATTGGGTTTTTTTCGGACCCTATAAAATAGACTAATATATGTGAAATTCAAAACGTAATTTTTTATTCGTATTCTATACCTAATTTTGAAGAAAAATTCTGTGGGTCAACTTGATACACCAAATATTGACAATTCTGAATAGAATTTACAAAAATACCTTTTTTTCTTTTGGAAAATACATTGGTATATGGCTGGTCCTTTAGTAGACATAATTTTTTTATAGGATAAAAAATTGTTGGGATTTAGAGGTAAATTCAAAATTAAATTGGTAATGATCAAGAACCGGTTTTTTCAGAACTTTCCTGTGCCCATACGTTTGTGATCTTGAGAAGATAATGAAAATTCACATGTTTTATTTGCATTTTTCCAATCTATAGAACATAAACTTTTTTTCACTCCAAATCAGAAATTTTTCCAAAATACTTTGATTTCAAAACTCTTCCTGGGAAATTTTTCCGTGCGGATTTGAAAGTGATTTTTTTTATTTACAGCACCAAATCAAGAACTATCTATCCCCCAGAAACAATATAATAAGTATCCTCCTGAGGTGAGCCCAATTCTATTTATTAAATATTGGGTTGAGATGTACAGAAAAAAATCGAGTTTTAAAACGCTTGCACAATATTATTAATTTTATATGAAATACAAAAACCTTCATGGATTTCATAATTATATATTTTTTTAATTTTGAATAAAATTTTTCACTCAAATCATGAAAATTAATCACCACTGCGTAATTAAAGTATTGGTCAAAAAAAATTCTTCTTGAAATTAAAATTTCGAATTTTGAAGAAAAGGCTTCCACCATTATTATTTTTTGGCCAAAAAGCGTGCATTTTATGAGAAAATAATACTTGACCAAAAACTTTTAAGTGTTCTGCTTTTTGAATTATAGGTCAGGCAACGAGATGGATGGACATTCGTGGATGGTATTCAAGGAAAATACGTTGGTGATTGGTTTGTTGTGAAAAATTTACTACGGCTGCCATATCTACATCCGTCCAGAGCGGCATGGCTGCGTATACGCATACTCACACAAGGTTCAGATCATAATTTTTATTCTCAACTTCTCAAGTGGAGGAAGAAATACGACATTCAGTACCCCTTCTCCCAAATATCCTCTGAATCTGCCCTTGGGGTGTTTCATAAAATAGTATTTACTCGAAGTAAAATTTTTTGAGGGATATGATAATATCACGCGATCTTTCTCAAATTCTTACTAGACATCATTTTTTTAAACTATACAAAAATTGCTCGGATTCAGAAGAAAAATTTAATATTTATACGGTCATTGTCTAGAATCGCGTCATTTTCGATTTTGCGGTGAATTTCTCTTAAGTGCATTCTGTACATTTTTGGTCACTGAATCTGAATAAAAATTTATATAATCACCTTAAAGTGCAAGGTTTGAACAATAGTTCCAGTTCTATCTGATGTCTCTAGAACGAAAGGTTCTAATTTAACTGAAAAATTAATTTTTCATTACCGTCACTAAAAGAAATGGTTAGCTGTTCCGGCTAAACGTATAGATGGATTTCGTTCTCTAAAAAAATATAGCGGTGTTATCCAAATATCAGACTGTTTTAGCTGAATTTTTCTATTGACGAAATTTCTCAAAGGCCAAATTATACTAAAACAGGCAGATATTTAGGTAACAACACAGTTATATTTTATTAGAAGAGGAAATCCAGCTGTACGTTAAGCTGGAACAGCTCACCAATTTTTCTAGTGGTTTGAAGTAGTGAAAACGCGCATCCTAGCCTAAAAATAAAAGCCACATTTTGTTCAAATAGTCGGGCTTGGTTGACATTTCATAGTGAAAATCTTCTGGCCATCATTTAGCAACTGGTAATCTAGAACTGAAATTCTCTGTTTTTAATTAATATGAAAATTAGACTTCATTGAAAGTTCATTGTCTCTCCGAAAATTGTTCAAATGTAGGGTAACTTGTTTTTCTGTCACCCTAAAAATATAAGCCAACTCACCAATTCGTCGAATTTAGGAGTTTTGAGTAAATGATTTTATTCATCTGTAATGTAATTAGTAACCATATTTTTTCCACAGCATCAACAAATGGTGAAGCGATCCGGGTCAAAAATAATGATTTAATATTCCGTGGAGCAGAAGAATTTGCAATATGTATACGCATTAGGAGGAAAGACCCAGAAAAGTGGGTTTCAACGGAAATTACTATCGAAGGAGGTAATTCGAGAAACAAAACACAATCTAAAACAAATATAAGAGAATTTTGCATAAAAATTCAGTTTTTTTCTTCGGTATGTAACGCTCAAAGCACCCCCCCCCCCTAAAATATAGATTCAAATGATAAGTCTCAGCTTCTCAAGTAAAGTGTAATCTTTTAATGATTCCAATCACTCAAATAAAAATTTTGAATTAGCAGCTGGGGTGGTTTATAAAATAGTGCTCACTCGCAGTAAAGTGTCGAGAGGGCCAATCAAGTTAATAGTAACTGACCCTGCCCAAATTTTCAGCATATTTAATTTTTTTTACCAATATATAATTTTTAAGTTTGCTAAAACAATTAAGTATAAAATTTCTCAAACAATTAAGGCCAGATGCCAGCATCGTGAAATAATTCTCTGTCGCCTTTTAGAATCCGGCTTCTCAGTTATTATTGAACTCATAATTTAGTGTACCTCAATATTTCCAAATTAGTGACTTTCTAAAAACTTTTATTGAATCAATTACTATATGTTTTCCTATGGGATCAGGTACACCTCTAGAGGTCACACCTATACAGTTGGATGTACTGGTACGCAATGGTCAACCCTTCGGACAATATAATGGTAGAGGTTTTTACCCGTATATTGAGAATGCAAGCCCTCATCCAGCAGGTAATTTTAAGACTGATACACAATTTGAAACAAATATATTTATATAAGCTAAGGTTTAACAACCATTGCAGGGTCCCACTGGGAGCAACTGTCATCTAAAAAATGACATCGGCTCCCAGTAGGACCACAGTAAATCCCATTCATGGCCACGTCTCACAACCGTGAGATGGGTGGCCACAGGACACGAAGAAATCACAACGACAG
>JAABKJ010012677.1:0-10470 GCA_011634705.1 Andricus grossulariae
AATTAGTGCAAAATAAGGAGCAAATATTGAAGTAATCATGAAAAATAAAATTTGTACATTATTTTGCAAAATATGAATAAGCAGTAGCCAATTTGAGACACTGAAATAAATGTGATATACATTTGATATAATAATGTTAAACATAATGTAGAAAAGTTCAAATTTTGGACAAAAATCGAGTGCAAAACAGGAGATTCGTCTTGAGATTGTGTTCGTTAAAGCCGAAGGAGCTTGAAACAAAAGAGAATTCACAATCATAGTGAGGGTCTGATTGAAAATAATATATTTTTGACAATATTTGACCCAGAGTTAATTATAGCTTTTTAGCTTTAATTTTAATACACATTATACACACCATTAGTCAAAATAAGATTGTTCTCAAATTTAAAAATTTGATTTGCTATTTTTAGATGAACTTTGATATTTTAATCGGATATTGAGTACATTATATTTTCCATAGTAATAATAATAAAATACTGTATTATCATCAATCTTATAGTTATTGCAGTTACATATATGAACGATATTAACATAAATTAATATAATTTCTCGACTTGAAAATAAAAATGAATTTAAAGCATTTAAAATAATCGCGCATAGTACGGCCAATAACGTGGCTTTTCCCTTTCAACGCCACGCTTGCGCAGTTGAGAAAGTCGTGGTCTATTAGCATCACTGCCTGCAAAATCTGAGATCAACGACCACAATAACAGAATTCAGGGACAGGTCGTCGCATCAGATCTTTGCCAGGAGTTACTAACGCACCCTGGATAAAGTACCTATCATCAACCATAGTCCAACCATCCCACGTCTCCATGGTAACCGATTTTCATCCAAAATGGCGGGCCTCGAATCTCCTGCCTGGTTAGCATCGTACCTGGCCGCCAACTTCCATTCGTCTTTCAGAGCCATGTCATCGAGCATGAAGTCACGACAAATTCACCATTAAAGACTCCATGGCAACCAGGGCGGAGTCACCACGTCAAAGGATTACCAGGGTTTCCGGCACTTTGGAATAGTGACTTCTAGAATGTACAACAACCACTAGTAACTACCTAGTAACTACTTACTATCACCATGGTTACTGGTGCTTCCTGCTCAGAGTCAACGATGGGCCAGTCCGATTATCACAAGACGCCGCCATCTTCTGTCATCCTCTAACGCTATGTCACGGAGGCGTGACGTCGTACGAGCATCCACGGCTCTGGTGTTACTGAACTCAACTTAGGGGAAAATCCTACAGTATCGGCCGGCATTCAGTACCGGCCAGTTGTCATTTTTGAAATTCTATAACAAATAACGCCGAGAAAACCTTAGCCGTTTGCTTACTACGTGATCTATTTGTCCTCCTCGAGGCTGAACTGTCGCGACTGGTTGAATGTTCGTGCAAATATTACTATTGCGCATCGTGGGCGTTAGTTATACAACAAAAGTTTCATTAGTGATTTCTGAAATTTTGCGGATGAGTTACAATAAAGTAAAACGTGTAATGTATTAATAAATTATGTAGCTTTTAAAAAAATGTGTTTTGATAACCCTTCGCGCGTCCATTATTTGCAACTATTGTGAATAATAATATAATCCGTTTCCTAATGTACCGGCCACAAAATTTGCCTCTAGTACCGGCCACTGTCAAAAGTTGATTACTGACTATATTTACTTGCTTATAGGTACATTATGAAGTCAAGCCAAGTTGCAAAATTTGGGTTCATGAAGCTTGTGCAAACATACCGGAGCACTCAAATTAATATATTTGCGATTATTGCCTTACTTAACTGATGATATTTTTACTGGACACTACTGGAGGCCAATTTTTTTAAGATTGATTTTTCTTTATTTGAAAATTTTAATAATAAAGTTAATTATTACCTAATCTAACGATATTTTATTGTTTTTATTTATAGCTTATGAGCTCATGAATACATAACAGCGAGTATTTGACATTTAAGTTAAGGTATTTTTTTTTATTCTAACTAAACCTTAAGATGACGGTACTGCCGGACTCTCCCCTATCAGTAACCAGGGACGCCAGTTAGGCGCCATATTGCAAGGACTTGTGACGTCACGATCCTCAAACTGTGATAAAATGATCGGAAACCTAATGAATGTGAGGTCATTGGTCGTCGAACGAATCTATCAACCATGGAACGCAGTCATCATGTAGGACCTGTTACCGAAAATCAAATCACGTAAATTGTAAGACTCGGTAATCATGCACCGTCATAAAATTTTGGATTTAGCAGGGAATAATATTGTCTTAAATGTATTGTTACTTGTGTACATATATATGATTATATTTGGGATTAATTGTTCAATTTCATGCGCATGCGCGTTCCCGTCTGTTCGAGGATGGGTCAGTTGACACACTTAGCGAAAAGAAAACGTCCAGAATGAGTACATCTTCTCGAGAAAGAGTCTTAGGTGAAAAAATCTATCGCTTTATTTATTTATTTTCTTGGACCCAAATCAAAATATTTATTCGGTTCGAATTTTGTAAAATCACTTGTTGCTAACTATTAGCTCGTGATTTGTTTTTTAGTTGTTTAAATAATGTGATGTGAAGAACGGAAGATACCATGAAATGTTTGGTTAATACTTCACATTTAATTCCGTTATAATTTTGAATTTATTGCCCTAATTCTTGAAGCTCGAGAAGTGTGGAAACATTCCAAGTCTCTCTAAACTTTGGTTCCTTTGATGGATTTAGACTTAGATTTATATGGATACGAGAATTTTATTACGCCTATGGAGTTGTCGCGAAAAGTATTTCTGTTTCAGTTAGTAACTGTGTGGTTCACAGTTTCTCTACTAGGCGCGCTGTAGTCCGAAACTCGGTAAACTTCGATTTCCGATGTAAGCTTTAGGACTTAGCGTAGAATATTGTGGCTTCAATTATACCTATTACATTTATGTTAATATTTTCACGAATATTGTCACGGGAATCAGTTACACCGTTAGTCAACGATCATTTTTAGTTCATAGCTTCTCCGGTAATTGCGCAATGACTTACCCTAATAGCACGGAACGTTCCAGCGGAACGTTCCAGGAAAGTTCCCGGGAGGTATAAAATGTCCGCCGGTCGGGAATGTTCCAATGAAATGTTCCAGGAACATTCCATTAGGACCTGAGGGGAACCTTCCATTATTGTTATTCTTAACAACAATTATCTCGTAAACCGTAAGAGATAGGTGAAAATGGCACATGAGCACATGAGGATCCTGAATATGCATAATTAATAAATATATTGATCCATCATATTTGTAAGACTGTAAAAAATTCGTATTTTTCTTAACTTTGTTCAAACAATTAGAAGACACTATTTTAAGAACGGAAGTAGGCAGGTTCACGTTAATAATGTCTCAATAAAGCCTTTTTACTGTTTCAAAAGAGTTAATAATGTAACACCATCGCATCGTTTTATGAAACTTTTCTTCTTTCGACGCTATCCATGATTATAATGGTTTAAAATCATTATATACAGTTCTAAATAATTTTCATATTAACAAGCAATTAGTTTTCCTCTATTGAATTAGCCATTATCTCGACTACTGGAATTACAGTCGAACTCGGATTCAACGTTCCCGAATTTACGGATTCCGAGAATTGACGCCGCGCCGCGGGTAGGCTTGTCAGGAGCTGCGCGGGGTGTGCGGGGTTCACGAAGTCGTGACAAAACGTAGCTAAATCCGGTTTAGTTAGGGTAGGTCAGATCCAAGGACAGCCCCAAGACCAACGTTAATTCCGAGTTCGACTGTACATATTTATTAAAGTGGCTAATATGTATTTTTTATCTTCATTATTCGAAATTTTATTCTCCGCAGAACTTCAAATTAGTCGATAAAAAATATAAATGTTAATTGTGCTACTAAAATAATGAAATACGAAAATACTCTTTAGTGTTATTCAAGTTAAAGACATAAAAAAAACCTGAATCTATAGCCCCTCGAGCCTTTTTAAGCAAAAAGTTTCGTCTGAAACGAAGAAACATTCAGTGAATGATTTATTTCTTCATAGAAAAAATAAAAATCCACGAGTCTCAGAGTAAAAAATTTGTTGGAAGAATCGATGGGTGGAGCGTCCCATAATTGTCTTGATAAGTTTTCAAGTCAGAGGAATGTATAAAATGAGGGTTGCCTTTTATATTTTGAGCCTTGGCAATACTAGTGTTTGCAGGTGCCATCTGATGCTTCTAATTGAAAGTTTGACCCTTTTAACCATAAACTTCTTCAGAACGTTTTGTCATTTGAGCATTACCTGTATTGTTTACAGTGACTTGAAATGACCGCTCCACACGAACCTTTTTTGAGAGATTGTCAAATTATATAGGATCTAACGACAACACATTTTCTTGACAGCCAAATGCTCATGCAATATTGACTTTATGCTGGTCCCTCTAATGCCTAAGGATGCCTGAATCTCACGATAAGTCACATGACGATCTTTCAGTATCAGTTCACGCACAGCATCAATGTTTTTTGGGACAACGACTAGTTTTGGACGACCTTCTTGAACTTTGTCGGTAAGCGAACCACGGCCCCGATTAAATTCAGCAAAATACCGATACACAGTTGTTTTTGATGGCGCTTCGTCGCTAAAAGTCGAATAAAGTTCATCCATGCACTGTTCTTGAGATGATCCACGTCGAAAATCGTGAAAAATTATCGCTCGAAAATGTTCACCATTCAATTCCTTTTTTTCGCTGAGAGAATATTTTCAAGTCACTGTAAACAATACAAGTTATACTCAAATGACAAAACGTTCTGAAGAAAGTTATGGTTAAAAAGGTCAAACTTCCAATTGGAAACGTCAGATGGCACCTGTGAACACTAGTATTGCCAAGGCTCAAAATATAAAAGGCAACCCTCATATCGAATGATCCGTCATTTCAAAATCAGAAACTTGAAACCTTAAAAAAAGCTCCAGTTCACCCAAGGGCTTTTCACTGGGCAATCGGCTACTGCGAATCCTACTGATATTCATCGATTGCCGATGAGTAGAAGGGAGACAGCAATAGAAAAACAATTGAAAAATGAGAGGATAGAGCGAGAATTCCGAGCGTGATTTCCTGAGTGAACAGCCCCTCGAGTTCACCACAATTATTTCACTTCTCACATTGGTTCCTTCAGAAAGTAAATAAAAACATCAAACAATTTTCATTAAACGTAAAAGATACTGTAACTGTTGTAAATAGTACATTCATATGGAAATTCAAAAACTGAAACAGCAAAACTGTTACAAATCTCTAAGTCTTTTTATTCGCATACATTAAAAAAGGGAATTTCCAACACCTATGTAGGGTGAAATGCAAATTTTTTCAAAGGCACAAAATTTCTGAATAATTCAAATCTCAACTTTCCTGACATGAGATGAAGCTGTACAGCAAAAGTCGACTGGATCTTAAAGCTTGCGAAGCTCGTACCAGAATCGAGGCTTTCATCAATTCTTCTTTCTTCGTTATATAAGTAAATAAAACCATATGCAAAAGAGAACTTCCATTCATGCATTTAAATCCCTTGCGGCTGTGAGGGTACATTCTGAAACAGAAATTTGATTAACATTTTTTTTTATTGTTAAATTTTGTTTTTAATTTTGAGTAGAAAAATTGCTTATTATTCACTGAGAAAAATGTTTGGATTGAGTAAAAAACGATTTGGTTGAAAATGAATTAAAAAAAAAACAACGAGATTCCATAACTCCTGACTATAAATTAATGGAATATATAGAATCGAATAGTAATTCAAATTAAAATATGGGTTCTGTGTCAGTTTATTAACCTTTGTCCATCTAAATTATCCGTTTTCTTAATTTCTGATACCTAAAATGTTCCACGACCAATCTCTGACATTTTCCATCAAGTTGAACGAGTGTTATAACACCTAAAAGTAAAACTGTCTGTAAAGTTCGAAACTCTCTTAGCACAAGAGAATTTAATTGAAGGCGAAAAACCCTTTTGCGTGCAGTAACACCTTTTTCTTCAATCAACTCTAGTAACAGCTGTTCGACGAAAATACCCAGTGAGCGATCAACCTTTTTATTTTACTTTGAAAGATAATAAAATTTATAAATTACTCTACTAAACTACTTTACATTCGGAGCGAGCGAAGGTTGTGTTTGATTTAAGTGAAGGCCATTTAGGATCATGGCCGAAATCGCACTTAAATGGGATTCCCAGTGTATCTAAAAGATTATTTATTAACTCCTACAAAAATTGTTTAAAACTGCTGTCCAAAAGTATTACCTAGTAAGTTCTATTTGCCGTAAAGGCTATTTTCCAGCACGTGTCTACGAGAAAGGGAGCTTTATCGGAAATAATACTTAGCAGGTTATACTTTTGGACAGCAGAACATTTTTTCGTTAAAAAATTGAGTTGCAAATATCTATTAAACTGAACCAGATGTCGACAAATGAAAAGCCAATTCGTGTCCAGCATCAAAAAATCAGAAATTTGAATCCCTGTACATCGTCGTTCCAAATCCGGAACGAATCCGGCTCCAGAATGTTCCCACATTCAAACTTTTCGGGCGCGGAATAGAACGAGAAACAAGCTCCGTGTTCTCTTTCCAGACCAGAGCGGTCCCATCCCAATGCGTAACGTTCTAATCCCGGACCTAAGCCTCAACCAAAACCGAAGCAAATCCGCACCGGTTCCGAAACGTACAATATACTATACATGCACCTAAATTCTATATACTTAGTACATTTATTTGAAAGTCAGTAAGACGTGGGTTTTCGAAACACAGAATACAAATTTTAGGTAAGAAATTCGAAAAGTTAAATCAAATTATGGAAATTTTATAAAATTGGTTGACTTCCTTGACAGTAATGACGAGGGCGTTTTTCGACTCCTAGAATACAAATTTGGGGTTAAAATTCACAAATTCAAAAAGTTGACATAAAATTTTGAAACTTGCATTAAATGGGTAGACTTCCGTTTGAAAAAATAAAAAAATTTCGAATTTTAACCCCGAATTTGTATTCTAAAACTAAAAAAGAACACTCTCATTAACCTTCAGGAAAACCTACCCATTAAATAAAATTTCTCAGAAAAAAAGAATTGATTGGAAAACATGGATCGGTCTGAAGCCTAAGTGAATCAGCAATCCTTAATGGATATTTCCGATAGCGACCGATTCACTGCAATTTCAAAGTTAACGTTTTATTTATTTATTGACGATCTATTTCACGAATTTGCTTTATATTTGTTTAAAATGGAAGTACGCTGGAACCAGAAATTATGACCTCCGAGTTTATGTATTTCTTAGAACTAACGGCCCCGCAGTTTCGCAGCGTAGCGACAAACGGGGCAGTGCGGGCAACCGATTTACTAAAGAAATCGTTAAATCAGTTCTTTTCCCCTTGGTTCCAAACCTTGTCTTGCTCTCTTGATATTTTTTATTTCAAACTCAAATTCATATTCTGCGACTCGAAGAAACTCCTCGTACAGAACTTTCATAAAAATCTACGAATTAAATAAAATGTTCAAAATTTGATTCAACGCTGTAAAAAAAAAACTCCCGGAAGGTTAACAGTGAAATTACGATCGACTATTAAATAACCATGTCTTACGTGGTAAAATCAGATTGCGGTAGGTAAAATCGCATTCTCGAACGATGCTTATTTACGGTCGGACGTAATAATGCATGGTTGCACGTTGTGCAGTTACGAACTGTGGTAAGCTAACAACGACCCAAGATGAAAATTTATGAAATTCCCATGTCGAAAACTATTTATTGTAGCATCACGTAATTTTACAACTGTTCGTATCATCACAACGTGTATCTGACTCATGGAAATCTACAAATTAAATAGAATTTCTACACTTTAGGCTTCCTTTTTTGAATTTTTACATTTTGACCCAAAATTCATGTTCTGTGACTCGAAAACCCCGCTCGTTCTGACTTTCAGGGAAATTTAACAATTAATTCCAAATTTGAGTTAAATTTTTGAATTTTGATCCAAAAACGGTATATTTTGAGACTTGGAAAACCCCCTTGTTATAACTTTCATGTAAATACACCAATTCAATCATATTTTCAAAATTTGAGTCTCTTGTTTTATTTTTTTTATTTTGTCCCCAAATTCGTATTTCTTGACTTATGGAAATCTAAAAATTACATCGAATTTTCAAAATTCAGGTTGCATTTTTGAATTTTTGCATTTCGACCTAAATTTTGTATTCTACTATTCGAAAATCCCTCTCGTACTGACTGTCATGGAACTATACCAATTTAATAAAATTTTCATGACTGAAAAACTTTTTGAATTTTTACCCCAAATTCGTACTCTGTGACTTAAAAAACCCCTCTTACTGACTTTCATGAAAATATACCAATTTAATAAAATTCTCAAAATATTAACCTACTTTTTAAATTTTTAAATTTTGACCCAAAATTCGCATTTTCCGACTCGAAAAACCCTTTAGTATCCACTGTCATAAAAAACCATGATATTGTTGATTTTTTTCTAAATTTATAACGCTATTTTTAATTTTTTAATTTCAATCCCATATTCGTATTTTGTAACTTGAAAGATCACTTAGTACTCAGCTTCATCAACTCCTCTCCCCTATTTAACCCTATCTCTAATGAGGGGGTACGTCAGGGAGAGGGGGTTACTTGAGTACTCTGGTACGTCACATAAGGTATCTTTTGAACAGTCTCTTACACTAAATAAAACAAATTACACTCTTTCCGGAACGAGATTCTGGTTCCGGTTTTACTCCGGCTAGGAACGGTCAAGTTTTCGTTTCAGATTCACAACCCTGCAACTTTCCCTGTATTTTAATTAAAATTTAACTCCGACGACAGCATTTTCAGCATAAGTAAGCATCTTCTATAACTGAAACATTGATCTCTATTCATAGGTTTCAGATTCCTCAACTTATTTCAAATGAATTGTACACGGAAAAAATAAGTCTTGGAAATATTCCTAGATTAGTGCTGGACATTTGGACGGGCCATCATTTTTATAAAGTCTCGTATACTTTCTATAAAGGGGTTATAAATTTGCATAAAAAAATTTTAAAAAGTCATGGAAGTTTTCAAGCACAGTCATGAAATAGTTATAAAAAAACTCTTCATATTTTCGAAGACTTGAATTGAATAAGTGCGTGATTTAGAAACAAAGAACTCGAATAGGTGTCCGGGAAACCCTCCATGACTGTCTGCGAGAATTTGCAGAGGCGCGCTTAGTGACAAATTCATATTGGTATGAATGTAGTAGACACTGAACAAAGACTCAGTGCTCCCAAGACTCGGATCTTTTCGCACTGCGCATGTGTTAAGTCGGCAAACAGATTGGTTACCATTGGCTTGCTTATTTAAAATGATTTAATGTTCAAATAAATTGTTTACAAAAAAAAGTAATTGTAAAACGCATCAAGATATTAAGAATGATTTTAAATTAATTATTATTCATGATAAAAAAGGTATGCCTTCCCTTGAATTTAAAATCGGTAATTTATTTTTACAACTGGTCGCATAAAGGATTTAAGGTATTAAGTATTCCTACGTCGCTCTCAATCTTCGCGATATTACTTATAAAACACTTATTTCTATTCGAAATAAATTATAAGATAGCTATTATTACATTGCAAAAAACTGGATGTGAGCAGATTTTATTTTTGAGTTCATATTTCTACATATACAATATTTATAAAAATATTGGAATAAAATATAAGAATGTGTCTCATAATAAAATAAAATGTGTTTTGTTTCATTCCAAAAACATTTACATAAAAGCCATCTTCACATTTACAATTTTAATGAATATATAAAAATTTGTTTAGAAGTTAATCGAGTCAACACTAATACTTATTTCCTAATATTTATTTAACAAAATTTATTATTCTGATATAGAATATAAAATACTTTTCGTGGATTGCTGTTAAAATTGCTATTTCTCATCAAAAATTTCATTAAAAATAACTATGTTTTCAATAACATTCTATTAAAAGTATTTTCGAATCTATCTTAATATTTTTTTATCCTTTAAGAGTGTAAAAGCAAGTAAGTTTATGCCCAAGTTAAAAATTTTGTCTATCAATCATTTATTAATATCATTTGGTAAATACATCAGTTTTATTGAAATAAATTGTTTGTAGTTTGATTTTTTGTTGATTTGTTATTAATTTCTTTAATCTAGAATCAAATTCTTCAACTTAAAAAATAAAAATAACACAACCTAATTTTTAAACCGAAATATTATCATGTGCCGTAGTACAATGTGATTATTTATTTATACTACATTCGAACTCGGATTTAACGTCGGTTTTGGGGCTGTCCTTGGACCTGACCTACCCTAAATAAACCGGATTTAGCTACGTTTTGTCACGCCTTCGTGAACACCGCACACTCCGCGCAGCTCCTGCCAAGCCTAACCGCGGCGCGCCGTCAATTCTCGGAAGCGGTAAACACACCCCGCGCAGCTCCTGACAAGCCTACCCGCGACGCGGCGTCAATTCTCGGAATC
>JAABKJ010012678.1:0-10470 GCA_011634705.1 Andricus grossulariae
GTAGTATGCCAGGACAGAAAAGTTTGGCGACAAATAGTTTATAAAAAGAATGTGAGTAGAGTGAATGAAGCCTGAAATAAAGACCTTGGATACTAATGGGCCTAAGTAGGGAACCACACATAACAATTTTGTGAGGCTCTTCACCTATACTCTAGGTATATAGGTATATAACTATCTACCCTATACATATATACCCATCCACATACTACTACTTTCTAACCGAGCAATTCACGCCTACCCCGAAAAGAAAATGGCCTAATGGTATAATAACAATAATTTTTCTCACGAACTGTTTCTTTATAGGTTACCTACTTCTGTTTGATCTACCATTGAGCACAACTCTCACCTTTTTTTCAAATTTCATAGGATTACGATTTTCTGTAATTAAACATGAAATCTCTCAAAATTTACAATTGGGAATTAAGCAATGTACTCAAATATCAAAATTAAAAGTTTTACTAAGTCATTTTCAATCAACGTAGACTAAGTGTACCAGTCTCCGAACACGTATCAGTGGTCGGACAGTCTCGTATATTTTATAGTAAGAATAGTGCAATTTTTATTAATTTGCCGGTGTTGAAAATGTTCAGAAAGCCGATCAACCTGTATACTCATTTTTGGCATGTGTACTCTTTTCTGTGCCAGAACATAGAACATTTTTGATTTGAAGTTATGACTTGCTTTAATAGACTAACCTAAACTAAGATACACAGAGAAAAATGAATGGTCAAAGTTAGAGTCAAAATTGAGAGTCAGTCCGTTCTTCTAGATGGTCGTAAGGGACTGTCTGACTGTTATAAGAAGATCAGACTCACTATCAGGATACTCAAGGTATCCTTTCGCGATGGCTAGAGAACCTCAAGGGAGAGTTGAGACACAGGGTACTTAAATTCTAATTGGTACCGCTGTATCGGAACTAGTTGAATTTTGATTAATTTTGATTGGCTCAAGTTGGCGCTATTTTCAAACCTCAATTTTATTTGCAAGAGGATTTAATACAGAATAGAGACAAAACTCAAACAAGAACATTATAAATTATTGAAAAGGTTAGTTATTAAGGTTATGAATCATTAATATTTACTTTGAAGCACATATGCTTCAAAATTTTCATGAACAAAAGAATAAATAAAAAATAACACTGTTCAAACTTTTCGCGCCCAATGAAAATGGCAGAGTTCCGGTACAGCGGCGACCACTGGAGGGGGAAGCGAGTCTCAACTCTCCCTAGAGGATCTCTAGGGATGGCCAATACGATCATCTTGTTTTGACTCATTTCGACCATCCACGGAGGAGCAGATGAGTCTTCACGGGAGGTTAATATTTACGCGTCAATTATGCGCGTAAAAATTAAAAGGTCGAGACCATTTTCGAAGTGAACGAATGTCGTTGAGCTGTTCAGCGCGATATATGTTATTTATTGAATTCAAACATATATTTAATAAGTTTAAATTGCTTTTCGATGTTTCGAACATGCGTAGAGAGTTTATTTTGTTTTTCCATAGAACCTTTTTTTCTTTCAAAATAGAATTTGACTCAAAAATAGATAGCAGAAATAACTCTATAAATAAATAGAGTCCTAAAATGTGAAGGTTTGTTACAAAAAAGGGGAAAATAAGCGCCTGGAACGATTTAAATATATGGGTAACGCTATTTGTCTCCAAGAGATTATGTACGTTAACCTCACTCGCTTTACTATGCCAGCATTTTCCACAAAATTAAAGAAATCTTTTTCAGGTGAACAAAAACGAGAATAAATGTTTCTTGATCAAAATAAAACGGGTTTAGAATTAAACATTTCAGCATCATCAGAGGCCTCTTAATCAAATATTCCGGGTAACAAAGAGCTTTGAAGAATGTTCTGGCCAAACTAAGAAAAGAAGAATTGAGGCAATAAAACAGTCAATTTTTGGATATGAAATTGATTTGCTTACGAATTTATAGACTTTGCAAAACAAGGCTGTAAATAAAATTATTAAACAGGGTATTGTAAATGATGCGATGAATATTGAATCAGTAGTTCAAAGTGAAAGGCAATTCCATTCACTATTGATGAGGTTCTTGCACTTTTCGTTGATTTAATATTGACAGAACATAAGTACGACCTTTTATGAAATTTCTTAAAAGACTAAAATGCAAGATATCCTTTCTCCATACAAACAGGTTGAGGATTTGAAAAACAAATGTTATCCATCAAGTTCTGCAATACAGATTACTGAAACAGTAGCCACCATGCGGGTGCAAGACCTTTTAGATCATAATGCTGCAAGACTGTTAAAAGTCAAAGAGATAAAACCTGAAAATGTGAAGTATAGACAATTGTTATAAAAATATGATGGTGATGGCATGTTCGGATTAGACCCTTGAGAGCCACTTTTCGAAGATTCTCAAAATTCCGATGAAAGTTTCTTTTTCCGCGCCCTTGGTTCTTCTCAGTCTTGAATACTTGAAAGATCCATCATCGCCAATAGTCTGGAAAAATCCTTGAACCTGTTCGCCAAAAAAATATGTTTCAGTAAATTTTGAGTATGCTGAAGAAACAAAATCGAAAATTTTACTTGAATTTGGCATTATTGACAAGCAAATAAAAAGACTGAAACCAAGCAAAGTCGAAATTGATGGCCTTGTTTATTTTATAGAGCACGAAATAATTGGCTCAATGATTGATGTCAAATTATGCTAACATCTCAACAAAACATCATCTGCCGCGAATTGTACTATCTCCCATGCAATACCAAGTGATGTGAATAATAATTCAACGCGAGTACTGAAAAAAGAAGAAAATAAAGGAGCGTTTAAGTTCACATTACAACTCTTTCATTCATGGATTAGACTAATAGAATGTATACTGAATATTAGCTATTCGTTGTTAATTGTAACCTGGACATTCGAAACAGACAAGCAGAGAAAGATGTTCGCGAAACCAAAAAAGAATACATAAAAAGA
Source organism: Andricus grossulariae (assembly GCA_011634705.1). Classification (NCBI taxonomy): domain Eukaryota; kingdom Metazoa; phylum Arthropoda; class Insecta; order Hymenoptera; family Cynipidae; genus Andricus; species Andricus grossulariae. Next base: position 2,944 of record JAABKJ010012678.1, read on the forward strand.
TAAATCTGTCAACAAATCGAGCAATCCATCCCAATCGTTCAATCATCAGAAGAGGCACAGGAAGCTAAGAATAAAGAAAAGATACAGAGGGGAAAATGCTAGAAAAAGCAGTGGTATTGACACAAATACAGATTTGCATTTTCTCGTATTCTGCGCTAGTCTTTACATAACGAGTTTCAGAACAAACTTCATAAAGGTAGAAAGACGATAGATTCCTGAAGCTGATGCAATGCTTCTAGAAATTACTTAGTGTACGTAATGAATCTGCCCAGCAGTACAAAATCTGTTAATTTGTTTAACTAATCATCGTATGATATGAAATAATGTCAAGGAGTTATGTGTAGGTAATTGGCAATATATTTCACAAGAAAAGCGGAATTTTTAGCCCACAACTGTATAAGAGGACAAAAGTTTGTCTGTGGAATTATGAATGACAAGAACAATAGTCGATCGTCATCAAAGTTTCTGAAAAAAAGTTTAAAAATGATTTATTGCTAGTTGGTTACGTTGAAGGACCCAAGTCTACACATAAGTCGTTTACACTTCATTACGTTGAGAACTACAACTTTTTACCTGAAAAATAGCCAGACAGTGCATTTGTCAATTAAATTTGTTCAAAATACCGTAAATTAATATTGAACGACTAAATATGATTCAATAGATAAAACTTAATTTACTTCATCATAAATACATTCTGTGGATAATTGCTTATGAAACTTGTTTATAAAACAAAAATTATTTATTATCTTTCATGAATTGTATTAAAAACATTTTTTGTCTTTAAATTGTTCAAATTTAGTGCGAATCAATTCATAAATCACTGCCAATCCCCATGAATTTCATTTTGACTACATTTTCATTAAACTTTTGAACAATTGCTTAGCTATTAGAAAACTCTTATGTATAGTTACTTCATCGATTCTAAGTATGACCAGTCCAATATTTTTTATAAGCTTGGCTAGTCCATCCCCTTTTCCAACTCCCCCAATTTTTCGGGATGTCTAGACACAGCCTTATTTTTTATTGTTGTCATTGGATTAGTATATCTACTAATCCTTATCAGAAAACTATACTTAAGTCATAAAATAGTTACTAAAATATAATTAGTAAGGAATTCGTCCCTTTACTAATAGAATTGGTAACAATTTGACTTCTGCTAAGAAATACTTACATATATGTTTTTTTCAGATATTTGTTTCCTAATAGTAGGCACTGGAGGATCGATAGCAAAAAACCTTCTCAGCTTCATGAAAGATATTTACAAAATTAAATTTGAAATGATTTCTAAAAACTTTATCCACGTTCAATTGTTTTTGAGAATAGGGAAAATTATTTTTTATTTTTTTTCTCACTTCTACCTCAAATAAAATTACCATGTCTAAATCACAGAGGTCAATCGAATTTCAGGTGCGATCAGATTGAAGAAAGAACTAAATAAAATAATTAAATCGAAAATTGTAATCTGACCCAGATCTGCTTTTGTTTATATACGCTAACCTATAAGGCCCATCTCAGGCATCGATCAGCTCTCTACAATATTCCCACATAACGGTTTTCAAATGCCAATAATAAAATTAAAAAAAAAAAATTTGAGAAAAATTCGCAGGGTGTGTGAAATGATAAACAATAAGATATTAACACTTTGATAACAAGTAGTTTCCTTCCATTGCCTCGACAGGCAAGTTTGGACCAAATGCGCTGTTGATCAGGTTTCCACAAGATATAACTTCAGCAACACTTTTTTTCCAAGAACCTGTAGGCATGACCATTCTTATATCAAGAAAAAATAATCTACTTCTTCCATTTGTACTATTGCTAAATATTCCTCATCACAAAACATACTTAAAGAATAGTTTTTCTTCTTATACGTAATATGTCGCCTTGAGTCCTCACGGAACCAACTCTACCTCTCACTCGATACATCCCTTTCTTGGGTTACGAGGCAGGAAACGTGAGAATCGCGAGATCACATGATGTACCGATGTACTTAAACTCTTATAAACGATTTCCACTGCTCCTAGAACTAAGCACAGCGTGATAACGGCGACGCAGTAATATCAGTAAAATAGCGCCAATACTGGATTCAGTAGTGATTAGAGGTCGTAGTAATGGCGATACTAATTAAAGGAGGCACTGGTGGTAACGAAGACGGTGGAATCTCCGCGACGAGAACATGGAAAGGGCGATTAAGTTCTTAGAAGCGGAAGAAGTAGTAATGGTGGGAGGCGGGCCTGGAGAACCCACCACGTGCCGGAAGCCACGTTCCTATCTCCTCGACGTCTGCCTCGCAAGGTGTACGATTTATGACTCCACTGACTGCTTCTCTGCTTGCTGCCGCTGCTTGTTCCTCTTTTTTTGCTGCATCTTCTTTTTCTTACACCACTTCCTTTTGCGCGTCTTCTTCAACTCTTACCTCTGCGAAGCTCATGAGATGCTCACGCGATTCTCTGATTGTTGCTCGCAGATTGTGTCCTCGGAATAAGTACGTAAATTTGTTAACAGCAATTTAGTAAAGGCATACCGGACAGAGCTGCATATAATTACGCAATAGTATAGACGCTTCATCTATCTGACATATGAAATATGAAATATTCCGTATAAAATGATATCTTATAAAGGCTATCTTCAAAGAGACTTAATTTTCATATCCCTGGAAGTGTAACCAATGTTCCTAGAGATATATTTTGTATTTGCAAATCGGCTCAAATATATCTGCAATGCTACTTTTTAAACTTCAACTATAAGAAAAGCTTGTGTAAAACCGTAGATGACTCCGTGCCGAGAATGGTGAGATTTTCGAGGAGAACGAATGCGAACTCTTTCCAATATACTCTAGCTTTTGAGACGCCACGAGTATAAAGATGGATGTAATTTTCCAATTTTGAATATCACATGTGATTATTCAAGATATCTTCTTACGTAAGTCTAGGGAGGTTTTGGAGCGTTTTCAAGATATGGGAGACAACTTATAAATTTACACGTGAGATTCGACATGAACTATTTCAAAATACCGCTTCAATTTCACGCGGAATCCTATCTTCTTGGATGAATTCATGTGAATTTCCACCTGTATTTCTACGTGAATTCTCGCCCGCCAACCGTATTATTTTTTGGAATACTATCACCCTAAAACTATACTTCTTTTTTGCAATACCTGCATAGAAAGTCCTCGTTTGTGCACTATCTACAAGCATCGAAAGGAGCCTTTTTCTTCCATAGGCAAAGCAGTGGTCGCACGCCGTTCAGTCACACTCCTATTGAGGTCCACCGAATAGACCGCACTCATCGTTAATGTGGCGCTGCTATCAAAACGGTCCAATCTGAAGGAGAGTAAACCTGGAAGTACCACCATGCCCAAACGATGTATAACCTATGCCAGAATAAAGGGCTTATTTGATAGCCAAAAGCCAAATTTTGGGCTCTGCATTTAAAAAAAATGCATGCCAGCTTTACATAAAGCTAGGAGTGCCTTGGTAGAAATATTTGTTGAATCAACTTTTTTCTTTTACAGGAATTCAGGGCTCATTTAGGGCTCCTAAATGTACCCTGGCGCAATTTTATAAAAACAACCCTTATCACAGAAAAACTACCCTAAAAAATAAATATACACTGATTAAAAAAGTGAGTACATCAGAATTAAGGGCTCATTTTAAGCTTTTCAACGTCTTGAAAATCAATTTTTAAAATTCATCTGCTAACATTCAAAAACTACCACTTACACAAAAGTATTCACAAAGTGCAAGAAAACGTATTGCATCAGTTTGAAATATTTTTTAGTTGTCCGAAAACATCAAAAACTTGTCTATAAATCACCCCTGAAACTCGCCCCGAGATGAAATTTCATATTAAACTGAGAATGAAATATATCAGCAGTTTTTGTTTTTCTTGCACTGTCCACAAAGGTTAAGATGCTTTATCATAAAGCGTGCATGGACCAGAAAAGAGACGACTGAGGGGTCAGCAGAATTCTACCCTTTTAAGTGTATGCCCTATGCCAGAATGAAGTTCTCATTTAGGGCTCATTTTATACACAAAATCCAAATTTTGAGTTCTGCATATTAAACAAAAATTGCATGTTACTGCCAGCTTTACGTCAAGCTAGCAGTACCATGGTAGAAATATTTGTTAAATCGACTTTTTTCTTTCACAGGAATTGAGGGATCATTTAGTTGCAGTCTATACTTAAAATCGACGGGGGGCATTCTCGAGTTGCGGGATAGGATCAGTGCCGGGAAAACGGGTAACTAGTTTCAGCCCAAACGGTTCAAAATTTTTGTCTACTTTTTTGTATACGTATACTATTTAGATTATTAATAGTATTCTGTTTTGCCGTTCAGAGACTGTTTTTGTAAAACTTATTCCTATTTTGTTCAATAATCAAAAACATAAGTTCGAGGCACATACCCCGTGGCGAGTCGAATCATCTGGAACGAATGAATAACAAGAATGAATAAGAATAAAATGTATCTAAATCAGAGCTTGTATGCAGAAATTGTATGCACTTTTTATTTTCACTAATATTGCAAATATTACCCGATTTTCATGACTCTTTTTTTCACTTTCTTTTAATTATATGAATTACTCAATTCTGCTAATCAGAATTGAATCAAGCTACGCTTTCATAATGTCAATTTTTGTAAGAAGCAATAATCTCATAACAATAAAAGGGTCTTTCATTACAGATGATTCGACTCGCTGCGGGTTATCTGCTTGGAACGCTTCGCCAATAGTACAGGTCTACGCAGCGAAAGCACAGAAACAGCTACCCCTGAGCGTGACTGATATTGTACATTCAGGGTAGTTTTTCTGTGATAGGGGTTAATTTCGGAAAATTGCCCCTTGGGTCATTCAAGAGCCCTAAATGAGCCCTCAATTCGTGTGAAAGAAAAAACTTGATTCAAGAAATATTTCTGCCATGGTACTGCTAGCTTTACGTAAAGCTGGCCGTACCATAAATTTAGAAAAAAATGCAGGGCCCAAAATTTGGCTTTCAGGTATGATATGAGCCTTGAATGAGCCCTTAATTCTGGCATAGGGCATACACTGTTTGGGCACGGTCCAAGAAAAGAAAAAACTGCTAATATACTTCATTCTCAGTTTAATGTCAAATTTTTTCATAGGGTAGTTTCCGAATTTGAGGGGTTGTTTTTGAAATAGTTTTCAATATTTTCAGACAATTAAAAATATTTCAAACTGATGCAATACTTTTTCCTGCACTTGGTCGGTACTTTTTGTTAAGGGGTAGTTTTTGAATTTTACGGGATGGTTTTGGAAAATTGATTTAGCGGTCGTTGAAGAGCCTAAAATGAGCTCTTAATTTTAATGTACTTACTATTATAATTAGTGCATATTTCTTTTGCAGGGTAGTTTTTCAGTGATAGGGATTGTTTTTGAAAAATTGCGCCGAGGGTCATTCAAGAACCCTGAATGAGCCCTCAATTCCTGTGAAAGAAAAAAGTCAACTTAACGAATATTTCTACCATGGTACTGCTGGCTTTACGTAAACCTGGCAGTACCATGCATTTTTAAAAAATTCAGAACCCAAAATTTGGCTTTTGTGTATTAAATGAGCCTTATGTGAATCCTCAATTCTGGCACAGGGCATACAATGTTTGTGGACAGTCCAAGAAAATCAAAAACTGCTGATACATTTCATTCTCAGTTCAATGTAAAATTCCTTCACAGGGAGGTTTTCGAGTTTTAGCGGTGATTTTTGAAAATTTTTTTTATGTTTTCGGACAACGAAAAAATATTTTAAACTGATGCAATACTTTTTCTTGCACTTTGTGTGTACTTTTGAGTAAGGGTTAGTTTTTGAATGTTGAGGAATGGTTTTGGAAAATGGATTTTCTGGGCCTTGGAGAGCCTAAAATGAGCCCTTATTTCTCATGTACTCACTTTTTTAATTAGTGCCTATCTATTTTTTAGGGCAGTTTTTCTGTGATAGGGGTTGTTTTTGAAAAATTGCGCAGGCGGTCATTTAAGAGCCCTAAATAAGCACTCAATTCCAGTGAAAGATAAAAGTTGATTTAACAAATATTTATGCTATGCTACTGATAGCTTTACGTAAAGCTGGCAGTACCACGCCTTTTTTAAAAAAATGCTGATCCTAAAATTTGGCCTTTAGGTATTAAATGAGCCTTAAATGAGCCCTTAATTCTGACATAGGTGATACATTGTTTGGGCCTCCTCCAGGATGACCAACGTCTAGTCTGGCGCTGAGTAGAAGTGAAAAGTTATTGTCGGGTTTAACGCTAGTGTGGACAAGTTACTCTTACCCTAGTCAGTTGGACTAGTGAAGATCTATTTGAAAAAATGTATTAGCCTGTATTATTATGTATTTAATGTTATACAATCATAAGTTGCGCTATACTCTAGGATTGTGAAAAACGTAAAGCTTTTATCACGTATTGCAAGCCACCCACGAAACACCAACCAAACAATCACATAAGACTGCAAAAAAGATTTATTTGAATCAATAGCGTTTTCCATAAAGAAGGGCTACATTTGTAAGGATTTAGAAATATACACAGACCACGTTCGGGGCATGCTGGTCAATATTTAAATCTCTTACTGTGTGTGAAAAATGTTAAGATAGAGACAAGATTAGGCACACATTCAAAAAAAATGTTCGCGTCTGGTCCAGAAATTTATCATTACTTCGATGATTTCGTAGGCGCATTCTCTGAATAAAATATCGTCTGTACTTTTCCCTCTAACAGCAAAGAAATATGATACGCATACCAAAATCAACCTTTTGATCACGACACGAGAATGCAAGCATTGGGAAGAAGTGTAATTTCCGCCATCTTCAATGTAGAACAAACGATTTCCACAACGTCTTGATGCTGAAGCGGACGCGCGAAGAACTATTATTTCCAATCTAACAAATCATTTATCCAAATGAAAGTCTTTCGAACAAAATTATCGTTTGGTTTAAATAAATCGAACAGTTAAAATTTTGAAAATAGTCACCAGATCAGTATTAATTAATGAAGTCTAATTTTTGCATTTTCGTAGAAAATAATTCAGGATGTTATAATGAAGAAAATTTTGGATTCGAGTGAGGAATTATTGAATGTTAATTAATGATTTATAATTTTGCAATTATACGTCAAATCTACTGTCCTTAATTCACTACATCCCATAATTTTTCACAAGAATGTGTCGTGAATTTTGAAGGACTCGTCACATAAAACTCTATATCCAAGATGCATAGAGAGACACTGAAATTTCAAGCAACTATTCTTTTCCGTGTATGAAGTAATTGAAAATATTTTTTCAACTTCCTAGGAAAATTATTTATAGATAATTGTACCTTGTTTCAAAACATAAAAAAATTTTTTTTTATAAAAATAACGAAAAAAATTAATTTTATGATGTTGCTTATTTCATGACCAAATTAAAAAAGAAGTAACAATGTCAAACAACATATACTATTAATACCAAATAACTAAAGACTATTAATGGATGAAACAACATTTTTATCATTACTGTATTATAATATATATAATATAATAATAATAT
>JAABKJ010012679.1:0-10470 GCA_011634705.1 Andricus grossulariae
ATATATATATATATATATATATATATATATGGTTTGAAAAAAACAGCCTGAGTTGCATCTATTTTCGAAAAAAATCTTTTGTAAATTCAGTATAATTATTATTTATTATCATACAAGTGAAGATGACTTCACGTAAATTTCGAACATTTTAATTTAAAGATACGATGTGTCTCGTCGTCCTAAACTTTCGGGACTGTTCCATTCCTTTTTCCAGATCCGTCTATTTTTAAGGACGACTAGACGTAGCCTTTTCAAAATAGTAAAAACTGTACTTTAATATTTTGTTATTCCTAGAAACTATTCAAACTGATCGGAATTAGATTTCTTTGAAATCTACTAATATTTTATTTGAATCTTGACGTTTCCTTCCTTTTCTTTTTTATTATTTCACATTCTTGTTTCATAATTTTTTTCATTTTTTAGTTTAGTCTTAAAAGTTGAAATTAATATTTTTATTATTCTTGGGAGAAAAATGAGCTTTTAAATACGATAATCTATCATTAAAACTACATAATTATGATATATTTTGAACTAAAACGTGATAAATTAAACATTTTCGAACTGAAAGGTTTGCAATATTATACAATTTTATAGTCAAACCATTTTCTATTGAAAACGTTGAAAATTGAATAATTTCAGATTAAATGTTTATAAATTACAAATTTTTTTTTTCGAAAATTAAAACGTTTGGAATTGCAGAATTTCAAACTGCGTCATTAAAAGATTTTATTATTCTATTTCAAATTTGCAGCCTTAATAAATATATTTGAAAAATTTATTTAATTTTCCAGTTAAAAATTTCAAATGTCTAGAATAGACAAGCCTAAAATAAGAAACTGGCCTCAGTTTCATAGTTTAAATTATTATAATTTATTACTAATGGTTTCGAATAAATGAAAAAATATTATTTGGCATGAAAAACATTTTAAACTTTAAAAAATTGTTTATTTAAGATATTTGGTTTTCTACCTACCTTTTTTCTTACTGTTTCTTACCAAATTTTTGAAAATTATACGATTTTAATTAATGATAGCCTATTTTCTCGGGAAAAATATTATCTACAACTTTAATGTATACAATTTTAAATAATAAATAAATTATTATCAAATCCAGTTACTTCATTAAATTTTTCGTCTGAAAAATAGTTTTTTTTTTTATAATTTGAGTCCTGAAAAATATTATTTTCAAGAGTTGTGTTACAATTTTTTTCATGAAAAAAATTCTATTCTTTGTTAAACGATACCATCCGTAATAATATCAGAATTTTTAAATGTATAATTAGTTTTTTCCGCCTGCGAAAATTTTAAAAGATGACTTCACTTTATAAAAATATGACTGACGACCCAAACATTTTTTTTAATCTACAAAAGAAACATACAAAAACTTTCTTACCATACTGAGAAAGATATATCTGCTTCAAGGGTTTCTATTAAGAAAATAATAAAAAGCGTATTTTCATGATCCACCATAATAACCACATTCTAAAGTTAATATAAAGCTAAAATAATTCATAGCTTAGCATGCTTACGAGAGTTATGAGTCCCACTCAAAAAATTATGTGATTTCAGGTCACTCTGTATCGCGTTGTAAAACCATTGGAATTTATAGTCTGCGTAAGAATTTACAAGTTTCAAACTTGTAAGTACAAAAAGCTTTTCATGAAATTTGAATGGCAGAAAGAAACATTCTTTCTGCAAATTACGTAACATTCCTACTGAAGTAAAAATGACTATTTTTTCAGGCGAACGATGTTTTCCTGAAATTCACCTTGACTGAGAAGTTTAAAAACTACAGGGCGATCATCTTCTCCGATACTCGGGAATCACTAATTCAACAAAAATGGCCGACCAGGAGACTCTGCAGGAATTGTCACATGCTGTTCAGTCTGGAAGCACCGACGAAGTTAAACGTTTAACTAGTAACCTTCCAGATAATTATTTAACATCGTGGGACGGGGGTTTTAATTTTCTTTATAATGCGCTCTCGTGTAATCAAATAGAAATATCTAAATTTCTTATAAGTCGGGGATGTCCATTAGTTGGAACTGAATTAAAAACAGCTCTTCATATAGCCGTTATCAAAGGAGATTTATTGTTGGTACAAATGCTACTAAAAAAAGGACTGTCCTTCAATTTGCCAGACAACGAAGGAATGACTCCTATTTATAATCTCGCATACCGGTTTTCTGCTGACGAACAGACCTCCGAAATCCTCGACTTTCTTGTTAGCCAAGGTGCAAATCTTAATAGCAAACATCGAGAAAGTGGTTATACATTGCTCCACTTTGCAGCTTTCCTAGGAAACTCCCCTATTGTTCCATTGCTCATAACGAAAAAATGTCATATGAACGCCAGATCAAAAGAAGGTATAACGGCTCTACATATAGCAGCAATGAAAGGTTACTCTCAGATTGTTTCCGAACTTCTTTACGCTGGTGCAAAGCCAAATATTCGTACCGAAAGCAACATTACCCCATTATGCTTAGCTATACGAAGCGCAGATATGGCAATAATTGAAATTCTTCTTAACAGAACTCTTCGTCGGTTTCGACAACTCAAAGAAGATGAACTGTTCATCTACTACGCCGTTGGTACCGGCGATAAAGCAATAGTCGAATTGCTTTTACTCAAAGGAGCAGCCGTCAACGTTTATTCAGCAGGAAAAACTCCTCTACACCTTGCAGTTGAAATGGGCAGAGAAGACATCGTGAGTATTCTTTTAAAATCAGGTGCAGACCCGAAGGCATCTCAATTGCATGCTTCAGTTTCAGAGCAAAATCGAATTACTACTGGCTACACAGCTCTGCATATTGCTGCAGAAAAGGAACATGCAGGAATCATAAATTTATTATTGCAAAGTGGCGGACACTCTGGAGCTGCAGACGAAGCTGGAAGAACTCCATTGCACTTGGCAACTAAAACTGGATCTTTGCCAATTGTTTCTGCCCTTTTAATGAGTAATCGTAACCCTATTTCTGCGTTCACTCTAGCTGAGCCAAATGGTTTTACGCCTCTTCATATCGCCGCTGAAAATGGTTTTGAAGACATTGTGAAACTGTTCCTAGATGTTGGGATTCCTGTTCAATTGTCGGCAAAAAATGGATTGGAGGCTCTTCATATTGCTGTTCAAAAGAAAAACAAAGCCTTGATTTTACTGCTTGTAATATACGGCGCCGATGTGAATGCAGCAGGAGTCAGTGCAATCGAAACTCCCTTGTTCATTGGTGCAGAAATCGGATCCGCGGATATTGTCGAGATTCTGTCTGAAGCTTCATCAACCCGGTCCTCAAGGTGGATTGAAGGTTACTTTCCACTATATATTGCAGCTTATCGAGGTCATAAAGAAGTGGTGAAGGTGCTTTTAAGGAAGGGTGTAGATCTCAAAGCAAATCTCGGAAAATATCTTACTCCTTTGCACGCAGCTGCTCAAAACGGACATGAAAAAATTGTCGATCTGCTTCTTGAACGTGGTGCTGAAGTCAATCCGAAAAATACTGAAGATGCATCTGGTTATTTTTCTACGCCTCTCCTTGCCGCGATTCGTGCTGGCCATGAAAGTATCATTTTTACTCTGTTGAACCGTGGCGCTTTCATCAATGTAAAGCTTCACTCAGCATCTCAAAAGTGTTCCTTTGAAGTGGAACGTCTTCTGACTTACGGAGATTACACAGATTCTGAATTGGCTGGCAAAGTTGGATACACTCCGCTTCATTTTGCCACAGAAGCTGGGAACGAGACATTAGTACAAATTCTTCTAAGTCTCGGCGCGAACGTAAACGTAATATCTGCAAATTCAATTACGCCACTCAGAATAGCCATTGAGAAAGAACACGCGACAATTGTTAGCTACCTTTTAACAGCAGGTGCCGATATTAAGATGCGAGATTTGATTCTACACATTGCTATCTTAAAGAAAAATGAAGCGATTGCTTGTATGCTCTTGAAAGCTGGAGTTGATGTGAATACCAAATCCGAAGACAACAAAACAGCTCTGGGTATTGCCCTTGAAACTCAACAAGAAAAGTTGGTGGAATATCTTCTCAAAACTGGTGCGGATGTAGATATTGAAATTAATGATTCACCAATTCTAAATTTTGCTCTCTCAACGAAAAATATAAACATTGCCGAAATGATTTTAAAATCTGGGATTAACGTCAATGCTAAGTCAAGAGATGGTATAACAGCGTTAAGTATTGCTGTTTACAACTCAATGGAGACGATTGTTCAACCTCTGTTAGAAGCTGGTGCTAATCCCAATGTTGGATTGTATTTAACTCCAATTCTAAACATTGCTCTTGCGAAGGAAAATTTGAAAATCGCCGAAATGCTTATCAAATTTGGTGCTAATGTTAACACGAAATCAATCTTTGGTATAGCACCGCTAGGTATTGCTGTTGACTGCGAACTACCAACGATTGTTCGTCATCTTCTCGAAGCTGGTGCAAATGTTAATGTCATACATGACAATAGATCAGTTTTGCAAAATGCTGTCTCGAAGAAGAATGTAGCAATTACTGAAATGCTTTTGAAGGCTGGTGCTGATGCTAACTTTAACCTAAATTCTGATTATGATCATAATAAACCAGCTATGTTTACTGCAGTGGAGACAAATAACATATTGATTGTCGAAATGCTTGTAAAGCATGGCGCTGATGTGAATATCATATTTAAAAACAGTACACCACTCTGTCTTGCCGCTGAAAGAGAGTTTGAAGATATTGTTCATATTCTTCTAGAAGCTGGCGCCAATGCCTACGTTATAGGAAGCAACTCTGAACCAGTACTCTTTACAGCGATCCTGCAAAAAAATGCAAAAATAATCGATTTGCTTCTCAAACATAACGCCCCAATAAATTTTATTTCCAGCTGGAGAAATCCAAATCTATGCATCGGTGATTTTAAAACTAACTACACGCCTCTCCATCTTGCCGTTTCGGAAAGCAGTGCCAATGTCGTCGAACTGCTTTTACAGAAGGGATCAATAGTGGATTTCGAATTGGATGATTTTCCTCTCCATAATGCAATTAAAAGAGGAGAGAAACAGATCGTTAGCAGACTTATAAAATATGGTGCTAGCGTTAATTCTGTTTGTAAGCATGGAAAAACACCACTTTTACATGCTGTTGAGGAAGGTTTTACGATTATTGTAAGACTACTTTTGATGAACGGCGCATCCATTGAAACTCAAACTGATGATTCGCTTCTTCATTCTGCTTTGAATAGCGGCTCAAATATAGAAATTATTAAACTTCTTTTAGATTGTGGCGTTGACGTCAATGCTACCGGTAAATATGGTTCAGCAATTTCCCGACTTTTAGAATATGAAGTCGATGATGTGAGCGAAAGTACAGTAATTGAAAGCATAATCCAAAATATAAATAACATCAGTCATAGCAGTGACAGTGATGAAGAAGACACTTGGAAATTGGGAAATGTAGTTTCTGCAGAAAGTGAAGTCGAAATTGAAGATCGTAGACCAGGAATCGAGGATATAGGAGATGAATCCAATTTTGAAGATAATGAAGAGGAAGAATTTGATGACACAAAGAAAGACATTCAAATAGTCGAGATCAAAACTGAGAATAAGAAAGTAAATATGATTGAGGATCAATATGAAGAATTAAAAATGGAGACACGCAGTGAACTTGTTAAAATACAGCCAGAAGACATCGACACAAAGGAGGAAACTGAAAATAAAAATAAAAACACCGAAGATATAAACAACAATAGTTCAGAGAAAATAAAATTACTCAAACTTTTCCTAGAATATGGTGGTGATCCTAATACTACAACAGCAGAAAATGGAAATTCTGTTCTCTATTTAGCCACCTTTCAGGGAAAAGCTACTTCAGTAGAACTTTTGATTCAGAACGGTGCTGACGTTAACCGTTTAAATAATTCTGGAATTTCTCCTTCGAAGTTTGCAATGGAGAATGTTCGGTTCAACTTGAACGATTTTGAACGTGAAAAAAATTCTCTTTTTTACATGCAAGATTTGAACAGCAGACGTATTGCACGTTTGATGGTACAAGAAATCGCTAGACTAGAAGCTTTAAACGGAGGGACAAATGATCAGAATTTGTCTTTGATTAGCTTTAATCTCTTGACAGAATTCTACGACCGCTGTCAAAAAGAAATAGAAGAAATGAGACGCAACAAAATTTGTAATTGGCTGAATTTTTTTGACATATTAATAGGGAATAACAGTAACTTAGCTAACTATATTAAAAATAAAGAAATAATTAAAGTTTTAAATTCTTGTGATTACGTGAACCAGTATCCGCTATATGGAAAAGCTTTGCAAGTCCGTATCACTGATGCTAAAAAAAGGAAGGTTTTGTTAGAAATGAGCACAAAACCATTGAAAAAAATTTTCAGATTGGAGTTTCCCAATCTTATTGTTCAGGAAATATTTAATTATTTATCGAATAGAGATTTGCGAGCCTTATGCATTGCTTGTAATTCCACAGTATTTCTTAAGGCGGAAAATATTTGCAAGAATCCTGTTGAAGTTGAACTGCTTTAAAATGTTTGTTTGTGAATAGATAACTTCTTTAGGTGACTAGATATCGATGTATCCTTTGATACATAATTTCCTAGCGTCGTTATTTTGCATTTTATTTTTATGTTCCTTCATGTTTTCTATTTATTGATACATACATATGTGTTTTTATATAACTGTTTATTGTAAATTGAGGATAATTTATGTACGTTTCATAAGAGAAACAGAACGTTTTTCTATCAATAATATCTTTATCAATAAGTTTATAAGTTTGCGAATAATGTATAGCTTATCTTTCAGGTATAAAATACCTGTTTATACTTTGATATACATACATAATTATAAGTACATTCGATTTGTTTTTTATATTTATATTTTATGTCGCGCTTCCTATTTATTATAATAAATGCTTCAATATTTCAGTGTAATATGTGCTGTATTGATCGAGATTAATAAAAAATCTATCCATATTCTAGTTCCATATTCACAAATTTCATATTGAGAATCGCCATAATTATTAAACAGAATATAATTTTTTAACAGATTAAATATTTGTAAAAATTTGTCATACAAAGTCAGTTCTAATTTTTCTGTAATCACTATTAGTCCGGCAGATAAGGTATAACCAATTATGTATTTCGTGTCACAAACGGAGGCATTTTTTATATGTATTTTGCAGCCCAAGGAATGTTTTTAGGGTGGAAGGCAATCGTGATAATGGACTTATTTACCTGTGCACTATTTAAAAAAGTTATGTGAACTTATTATGTCATACATGCTAAAAAAAAGTAACAAATGTATGATTCCCTATTCAATTGAAGTAGATAACAATCAAATCAATATCAGGGAACTGAAATAATGAACTAATTATAGAAAAGTTGCATGATTGATGTGAAAAAGAAAACTTTTACCCATCATATTTTCGTGAAAAAATTGAAAAAAGAAATAATTTTAAATAAAGAAGCTGAAAATATTCCTGCAGATTTCCTTGTGAACATTTTTTATCATAATATTATTTGAAAAATCTGCCCTCTGCGCAGGCACATTCTTATTTTTTTGTTTTGAATGTTATTTATTGATATTAAAACAAACACTATGCGTCTGATTAAAAAATGGCCTAAACAGGGTGGCCACAAGACACTTCATTTTGAAAATTCCTTGACCATGAATATTCAAAGACCAGAATTATAATCTTGTAACATTTTTAACCAAAAAAACATTTTCTGCCAAAAGAGATGAATTTTCAAACCAAAAAGATAGTTTCCGACAAAAAAGTTAATTTTCAATCAAGAAGTATGAAATTTCAACCTACAATGATAAACATTCAACCAAGATGATTAATTTTCTAACAAAAAAAATCTAATTTTCAATCAAAGTGATGAATTTTAACAACTAAAATTGTGAATCTTAAAAAATGCAATTTTAACAAAGTAATATTTCAACCAAGTAGTTGAATGTTCAAGAAAAAAAGATGAATTTTCAACTAAAATGATCAATCTTCAACAAAAGAAGGAATTTAAAAAAATTAATTCAACTTTTAACCAAGTAGTTTCGACTTTTCAAACAAAAGTTGAAGTCTCAACGAAAAATGTAATAGCTGATATTTCAACCCAAAAAGATTGTAATTTAAATAAAAAACAGTTGAATTCTACCAAAAGAGAGGAATTTTCAACAAAATAGTGGAATCCTCGGCCAAAAAGATTAAATCTATGCTAAAATAGTTGAAATTTGAATCCAAAAAGACAAATTTTCAACAAATCAGTTTAATTCTCGACCAAAAAAGATTGCATTTTAACAAGATAGTTGAATTTTCAAAAACAAAATTAAATTTTTAATAAAACGAGATGAATTCTAAATCAAATATAGAATACTAGATTTTTCAACCAAAAAGAATTAAGTTTTCACAGGAAATATTCCGATGTTCTTATTGGGAAGTTTCTTGAAAACCGGGGAATAGAGGATGGAGTGCGAAGTCTGCATTTTTAATTTATGGGAGCTTCCATGAAGGATGTCACAGTTTTTTGGTTAATTTCCGACCCCCCCCCCCCTAAAACTGTGACATCCTTTATGGAAACTCCCTATATATAATGTTTTATAAATGGGATAAAACAATTTTATATTTTAATTTATAAATTTTTAATTCATTATTCTTGACAGTTACACAAAAAAATTCCGTGCCCTACGGGCCACCATGTTTAAAGTAAGTTTGTAGATCTTTTTGATACGAACCATTTTTTTGTCAAAACTTTTTCGTATTTTGCATAGTTTGGCCCGAAAATGGAATTTTTATTTTTATTATCATTTTTCACGATTATAACAAAAACTATGCGGCTTATTAAAAATGATTTCAAGAAAATTTGTAGATCTTTTTGAGATAAAACAATTTTGTTTTTTTAACATTTTTCGAATCTTGCATATAGTTTTACAGGAAAAAGGATTTTTTATAATAACATGCGAATGCCTCTTATCTTTAAAACGTCTTTTTGTGGGTCCATATATCAATTCTCTTTTTCGCAATAAAAAATAATTCGTATATATTTCGTGAGATAAAAACGGAAATAATGTTAATATTTAGTTATTATCCAAACGTGAGTCTTTTCTTAATTTAATCACTAGTATTATATTTTGGAGCCACGATCAGTTTAATAATTTAAAAAAGAATTTCTTTTAAAATTGGTAACGTCGAGCCACATACGATTAGGTATTTCATGTAGTGACACCAGCTGGCAAGATGGCTGCAGGTCGAGGGTCAAACAGTAATACCAAAAGCAAGGAACGTAACATATTTCTTTTTACAACCTGACAAAAAATAATTTGTATTATTTTTTATTTGTAAGGCACTATTTCATTCAATACTGAAATAGTTACACATTTTTTATTGATTTTATTAATTCATCGAATAGCCTTTGCAAAGTAAACAATAATGCCCATATAACAGGGCCTTTTTTTAATGATTTCCAGGGTTGCGCACGTAATATACCTTATAGGTAATTCACGTTGTTTTTTACATGGAAATTACCTACGTGATTTACGTACCTAGTTTTTTACATGTAATTTACGCTTTTAAGATAGCGACTGCGCTTATATTGAAAATAAACATCAGCTCATTCTTTAATACACCGAAGACACTGACTGACTTGCTTGCGATAGCTTCTTAATTTATTAAAAAATGTTTAGAGGTGACAGACCAGAAATTCCTTTTGGAAGGAGTTAAATTTTATTTTTAAGAGGAAAATGACAAAAATTTTGCTTTTTGCCCCGGGTGCAATCTTTTGATTGAATCATTTTTTTAATTTGTAAAAAATAATTCACTTAATTTCGCACTCAATGCATTCCGGAATAAGTGAGGTTATATTATGCTCTTTTCCCTCACCCACCTTTCAAGTCTCACCAGGTGTCCAAACCCAAACGAAAGTAGCACCTCCGCACACACACATACACTTCATACATTAATGTATGTTGGGGGCAGATCACTTCGTCGGCATTTGGACACGTTTGTACCTATTTAAAAAATGCCCTGCCAAATACACTCATGGTCAAAATATTTTTTTCTAAGTTTTATTCAAAGAATAAAGTTTTGTGTTTTGTCCCATGCTATTGGCATTATTATTTGACCTTCGGCGTGTAGACATCTTGCATTTCTCACACACAACTCGAAATACTTAATGCAAAAAGACCAGGGTTGCGTACGTAATATACCATAGGTAATTTACGTGGTTTTTTACATGTAATTTATGTAGTTTTTTACATGTAAATTACCTACGTAATTTACGTGCCTAGTTGTTTACATGTAATTTACGTTCTTAAGATGGCGACTGCGCTCATATAGAAAATAGGCATAATCTCATTCTTTAATACACCAAAGACACTGATGGACTTGTTTAATAGCTTCTTTTTATTATTATTATTATTATATCATTAAGCCGTTTCCCTTTCGGGGTAGGCGTGAATTGCTCGGTGGTAAAGTAG
>JAABKJ010012680.1:0-10470 GCA_011634705.1 Andricus grossulariae
ATGTCATTTTTTAGATTACAGTTGCTCCCAGTGGGACCCTGCGGTGGTTGTTAACCTTTAGTTTTTAATTATATATATATATATATATATAACTTTTTCACCTGGAATGACAATGGCAGTTAAAACAAAGATATTATACAGCTCAAATTGAAATGTTAGAAGTCTGAATATTTCACAGTTTAGGTTAAAATGATGAAGATTCAAAAGATCTAATAAAAATAAAAAAAGTGAAATTATTAGCAGAACTTGTTTTTCAATTATTATACTTTTCCAAAACTTGGATACGAATGATGCGAACTTACATATATTTCCGTATTTCTCACTAGCCAAAAAATTCCACGTAATTTTTCAATTTTGTATGACATTTGAAACTCACGAAGTCATATAACTGATTCAAAGAATTGGCTGTTTCAAAAACAAAAATTACTTTTAACAAATAAATTTTAGTTTTGTTGATTTGATTTTTCAGTATTTTTCTGTTTGAACTATAAATTTTTTTCGCGTTCCCAGCACAATAATAATTTAAATTGAACATTTTCAAATCAATGGAACTTATTCAAAGTTAAAACATTAAAATTCAACAATTTTCCATTTGAAGAAATCTAAGTATTAGGACTTTCAATTTCAAATTGTATAATATTAGGCGATTGAAATTGTCGGATTTATGCATTTTCAATCCTTTACAAATTGTATAACTTGTCGCACTTTTAATTGTCAAATGTCTAATTCTTGAGATTTTAACCTTAATCACTAGACTGGAAATTTTTTCACAATAGAATGCTATAATTTAAAATAAAGTGCAATAATGTAAGAATTGTATTTTTTGCTAAAAATCTTCGATTGTACTATTTTGTAAAAGTATCCGAACTTTTGCAAAAAAATGTATTTTTGAATATATTTTTCTTTGGTAACTTGCTACAATTTTTAAGGATTGAAAAAAAACACTGACTAGTGTTGCAGAATTTTCCGTAAAACTAACTGTACAAGTATAGAGCTAGGGCCAGTATTAAGGAATTTTCCTTAACCGTAGCTGTGAAAAAGATGAAAAGGGAAATTAAGTTACAGTAGGCAGTTTGCAAACAAAAAGAATGAAAAAAATTTACTATTATAAAGCTTTAAAAAGTTAAAAATTAAACGACTTTACCACAGTAGTCTTTAATCTTCAACAATTTAAAAGTAGAGGAGGTTCAAACTGTAAAATTTTCCCTTGGAATCATAGCCATTTTAAAGAATTTAAAAACAAACTCGTTTAACCTCACATTATTTCATAGAATAAGATAAAGTGAAATTTTCGTATTGTGATAAGTTTTTCTACTAAAACTAAGAATTAAAGAATCTCTGATCATAAAATAAATTCACTGTTATTTCCTGATTTTTTCCCGGTCAGTGGCCACTATGAAAATCTGATAAGGAAATAAATGTCTCTAAATGGTGATTTAATTATGAGTCGATTAGTCAATTATATGTAAATGCAAGTCGGAAGACAGTAGTTTTAAGTGAATCCGAGGCACGTTTGGTTCTTCCTCGATCTCTAGAAGGATACAATTTACTTTTGCTCTGCACGACTCTCCATCGCTCTAACATGCACTCTCGCATTTTTTTCTGCCTCGTATGACAAGCATGCACAAATACAAAACATGCAAATATTTTTATTTTACTCATAACTTATTTAAATAATTCCCAATATCTTTATGTCAAAAGATGTTTTTTAATTCGAACTATCTACCGTTACGGAATTTTCTAGCTCGTTTAATACTAACGTTATGGAAAATTTCGTAATACTGGTTCTAGTGCTATACTTGACCGGTTTATTTTACCAAAAATTCCGCCTCGATTAAAACAAAACAAAATAGAAAACATCAAGAAATTTTTAAATAAATAAAATGGTTCAGAACAAATACGGAATATAATAAAGCACGAAATAACTATGACATGAAACATAATTTTTTAAATGTCTACCCACTGGAATCCAGGTTCGTAACAAACCACAAAAAATAGTATTGCATTATCAAAAGAAAAAGAATTCAATGGCTGATTGCAGTACCAGGTTTGTGCATTATTGCCTATTTCTCTACTAGAATTACAGGCAGCCTGATTACTAATAAACCGGCAATGTGAATCGGAAGAGTGCATGGGATCTACCGTGCATTATGTACACAATCTGTGTCGCAATAATGTAACGATGGAATAAGATTATATAAGAAAAGAGTTGTATATCTCCATTCCAGTTCCACCTACGATAATTGCAGGTGATACCTGCCGTATTTGATCTCAGCGAGGGAATTCGCGCCAGTACACTTCTTTGATTCTTTGCCGATACTCACGTTCTATAATTGATATGATTGCTTCTCTTATTGAATTGAGTACGCCCTCTATAGAAGGAGATTCCTATTTCGTGTCGAAGGAAAGTGCTTATTTTTTCCTATGCAGGAAGTTCAATTTCGAAAAATCAGAATCTCTTGTCTCCAAAGTGGTCGTTGAGATTTTTCCCTTAATTTCATTACTCAAAGATAAAACACTTCCTCAAAAAATTATCAATGGTTTTATTCTGGTGTACTATTTAGAGATTTTACGAATCTCAATACCTACTTTGTGGAATTTAGAATAATTCTTAATATGCAAAGGGCCTGATTTTCGAATGGATAAATCATTTAAAGAACTTGAATTTTTCAACTTTACAATTTAAAAATCTTCAGTTTTGAACGATTTGATGTTAATAGATGCTTCCAAATTTGAATGCTATTGAATTTTGTAACTGCTCGAAATAAAAAATGCCTTCATTTCAGAGTAATTTCAAATTTCACAACTAGAAAATTCAGGATTACAGTTTTTGAGGACCTAAATTTATAATTTTTGAAGAGGTTCAAATTTTGTATTCTTTCTTGAATTAATATAGAATAGTAGAAATGATATTTTTTTAGGCGCCTTCATTGTTGAATAATTCTATATTTGAAGGAACTTTATTTTTCTATCATCACAGAATGTAACATTATTTAATGTTTCAATCCTTCCAGATTTCGACAATAAGTCATTTGAAATTTGATTGCTATTTAATTTTTAAAACTTTCGAAAAAAGTCGTTCAATTATTATGGAAGCATTCTAAATTTATAGCTGTTTCTTTTTTAATGGCATTAACTTTATGCTTTGAAATTCTTTAGTTTTTAAATACTGCTAAATTTAAGACATTTAACTGTACACCTGAATCTAAGAATTAAAGGAATTGAAAATAATTAATACAATTAAAAAGGACTGGAAGGGATTCAAGGTGAGTTAAAGAACTTCAAGGGAATTCAAAAGAAATTAGGGTGAATTCAAAAGATTTCAAAGGAATTAAAAATAATTCAAAGAATTAAAAACAATTCTAAGAATTGGAAAGAATTGAAAGAAATTCAAAGTGGATTAAATAACTTCAAGTGAATTTGAAAGAATTGAAATGCATTCAAATGTATGATGATTTTAAATTTATTGACTATGTGCAGTAGGCGTCACGTTAGTCCCTCGGATTCAATAACTCACTTGAACACATATAAATTAATTAAATTGGTTCAAGATTGTTCAAAATAATTCAACTCTCTTGCTTTGAATCAGTTAAATTCTACTACAAATTCTAAAAAATGAACTAATTCGTAGTGGAAATTAAATAATTCTCAGTGAAAGTCACTAATCTTTAGGTAAATTGACTAATTGAATCAGTAAAACATGGTAGGTTATGTTATTTGATAGACATTTTTTTGCTAATGTTTCATTTGAATTTTCTACTTAAAATGAGTGAAATTTGACTAAAAATTAGTTAAACTCGACTAATTGTGATGGCTGGAATAGGCCGTCGATTTAACTGAACAACCGTTAAATTTTACTGATTGTTAGTTAAATTTACCTAATTCAGATTTAGAAAGAAGGTGGCTCAAACAAATTTCAAATAATTGAAGAGAATTCAGAAACACTCAAAAGAATTCAAACGTGTAAAAATGAATTAAAAGAATTAAAAAGACTTGAAGGGAATTTAAAAGATTTTAAATTTTTTTAAAGGTATGGAACTTGATGATGTCAAATTTAATATACGTAGCAGACATTAATTTAGTACTCAGAAATGAAGAATTCACTCGAATACATGGATGAATTTCTTATAATTTATTCAAAAGAATTAAAAAGAAATTAAGGAAATTAAAAAAGATCCCAAATAATTTAAGAGAGATCAGAAGACTCAAAATGAATTCAAAGAGTTACAAAATAAAGATGTACACACTTAAATTCAACAGTGGTTAGTTCCTCGATTTTGAAATTTAAGTTTTAAATTGGATATCGATTGAACTCGGAAACCATTCGAAACTTAAAATACTTACATTCTGGACTCATTCAACATTATAAAAGGGCTCATTTTTGAACAGTTACAAATATTTACCACTTGAATTTCCCAAAATTTCAGAGATCAGTCTTCTATCTTTTTAAATTTCTATCAGACTAGGAAAGGAATTTATACTGAAATATACTGTATCTTCTCAAGAGCCTATCGTTACTAACTCACATATTATACATTCTCTAATGAAGTAGCTTCATGTGAACACAAATCCATTTCAGTGAAGTACAGGTACTTCTTCAGAAATCTCATAGAGAAATATCTCGAATAATGTTCAGCTTTCTTTATATACAGAAGACTACATAGCACCAAGATAATAATTCTTTTATAAAAGTTACGTTTAATAATTACATAAAAACCTACACATTGTAGCCATTTAATTATTCACGTTACGAGATGAGAATATTTTCTTTCATTTGAATTAATCACATCAACCAATTAGAATCAGCTTTTGAAGTGTGAGGATGCTATTAAAAATTAGGATCTCTTTATTCTGAACTCATTTCTGTTAGAGACTTGAAATAACTTGAAATCTACATTGTTTCTGAATGTAGGGATTTTCGATTCTTCAATAATATGGAGATTTTCTAATATTCGTTTTCAAGATTGAGGTGTTATAAAAAAGTTAATTCTAGTTTAAAGAAATCTTTGACTTGAGTTCTTTTCCTTTTGTAGCTGGTCAAGAACTGTACACACTAAAAGCACAGTAAAGAATTGCTCATCACGTCACCATTATTATAATACACTTTATCAATAATTTGCGAATTTTCTAGCAGATGGCAGCACTTCAGATTCGAATCACGAATCCTCACGATCACTGTTCTGTGACCAGTCACTGGCATGCGTATTTTTTATGGGAGACTTGAAAAAGGGGTTCGAGATGCGACAGATCACTCTTATGTGACCAGCCACTAAAATGCCGTACTACAAAATTAAAATGCAGCAAAAATGCCGTATCTGTATACACTACGTTTTATTTTTAGTTCGATTTTAGGATAAATTTAAATTAAAAAATCTATTTACTGTTTGCATATAATTTATTAATATTTCATAATTACTTGAATAGCGTCACGAGAAAAGTAAAAAAATTAATTATTAATTAAATAATAATAAATTATCTGTAGACCTTTTTTCGTCACAGATTTGTCAGCGAAAATCAACTCCATTGCTTTCCGTCACTCTTGAAAGTCCTTTAGAAATACTTTCCTTATCTATACAATAAGGTAGTGTCTATACGCCCGGATACAAGCCACACCCCCTTACCTTTTCCAGCTCCCCCTTCCCTTCTTCAGCTCCCCCTTTCCCTTGCCAGATCCGTACACTTATACTCGACCATGTTAGAAACGTACATAAACGTACGGACTGTCTGGACGTTTAGTAGAATCGACCATAAAATAACCATTTATCGTAAAGTACTGTACAGAAAAAAAATAATTTCTAATGGCACCCTCGGAATAATCCTGATCCTATCTATAATAATTATAATCCGCTGATGGGAAACGAGATTCAGTCCCATTTTCATCCGTTATAGCGAAGACTCCTGACGGCAAATCACACGGGCGCTTGTCAACGTTATTTTCCACAATGGACATCGAACACCGGCGATTAATCTGTCACGGATAGATTTTGCTGACGAGAGCCTGTGAAAATATCTTTGAGTCTTCAGACATCCCAACAACGCAACGGCGCGGCGTGAAACGTATCGCCGCTTTGCTGCATGGCCGTACCGATGCGACGTGCGCGAGAGATGTATCTTTTGTTGAGAGTGAGAAGGAGAGAACTCGATTTCACCTTATTAATATCATCAGCTCGTATAGCGATTTACATGACTTGGCGGAGGGCACCGCGTATAATGGAGGTCGCAGACCTCGAGAATCACGCGACACTTGTTGCCCTGGCATACGCGTTGACTCGTTGACTTCCAGCAAACTGGAGATTGTTCGATGAAGGCACCGCACCCACGTTCAAGGCCAAGACTTTCGAAACGATGTTCAGGTCTTCCTGAGATCCGGGAAAGCCTTGGACACCACTTTGAAGTTCATTGGCGATGCCGGATTGATAGAGGAGATGTTGAATTTGTTTCGCTGGTGTTGATGATGCAGGTCTGGATTGTCTGAATTGGGGGAACTGATTGTAGATGATGCTTTGGGGACTTCTTTGCTGGACGTTGTTGATACCAAAGGTGTTCCTCGCTGGTGATCTGGAATTGAAAAAAATGGTGTCATGATAGATCTCTATAATTCAAGCCAGAAAGGGCGCTGGAGGGTTATTTTGTTTTTGCGATAATGAATACTGCAGCACTGAAAAAATAGATAGTAGGTATAACTACTCAGATTGTATAATGAGCCACTGCTACATTATTGGTTGACACAATAATCTTTCTGTTTGGTGTCACTACCTAACTCTCTTGAAGTAATAATGCGTACAGGGCCGCATTTAGGGGTGTGGGGGCCCTAGGGCCGGTTAAAATGTGGGGGCCTTTTGTAATTCCTTGCTGCCTTCTTAAAAGATTTATTTTTTTTTAAATGGTCATTAAAGTAGGAACCGATGTAGAAGTGTGTGCATGTCCCAGCGATTTTGATTTACCGACTAGTTACATTTGTGGGGGCCCTGGGGCCATGGCCCCGCTGGCCCCGTAATAAATTAGAATTCTTAAGGAGAATTTTAAGTACTGAATCGGATAGATTTTAAAAGGCATGTGATTGATTGTTGAGACCGAATCAAAGACGAATCCACTTTGCATTCGTCAGTCCAAACATTTGTTTTTTTTTTATCTCACAATAAGTAGCCCTTAGCTCTAAGGGATACCACATAGTTATAAATTATTATATAATTTAATTATAAGCTATACTGCCGTGCAAAACAAGAAAACGATAACTACATTTATGATTTGACCAGATTTTTCAACGAGCAATTTTTAAAAATGTAGAACTGTTTTAGAGGGGTCTTCGTAGAGAAGTGGACGGATAGTAGGCAGCAGCTATCTTCCTAAAACCACTATTTGCCTGCGACATACATGCATATCTTTATTAAGAAAAAATTAAAAACAAGTGACTTCTGAAGATGAACCCAAAGGTTCAATTATGAATTTCAAATGTTTCCTTTCGACAATTTTTAATTTTATGTGTCGCAAAAGTGTTTAGTTCTGCAGGTTTCAATTTTAATTTTTTGAAACCTTGAGCTTTAAGTTAACAATAATAAATGATGAAATTGGATATTATTGAACTATTCTAGGCATTTAAAATGCTTAAATACATATTCAAACTTGAACGCTTTAAACTTTGAGTACCGGAAATAGTACAATTTTGGACGTTTAATGAAATCTAAAATTGTTTGTTATTTTACTTTGCAATTTTATTTCGCCGAAGTCAGCTGTGGCCCAGTTTTAAAAACTTGTATACATAACTATGATGAAATAAATTCTTTTTGAACTTATTTATCAGATAAATGTATCAAATTATTTTATTCTTATTTGGAAATTTGATTTTCAAAATGCTAAGGTACAGAAAAATATCGCATTTATGTACATTGTAGAATGAGGGACAACTCAAATTCTACTATGTAAAATTTTATTGAATCAATTTAGACGTATTCAACAGTCTTTAAACTTTTATTTAACATGCGCGAAAGTAATTTTATTGTGAAACAATGAACGAACGTTGTGTTTTACCACACGGAGAGACTTTTGATATCAATATTTGGTTCATTCTATATCTATAATTAAAATAAAATGTGAGAATTTAGGGATAATCGGGGTACCGGTATAAAGATAACTACAATAATAAGAGATGATGGTGTTTCTGTATGTATTATTATAAACTTGAGCGAGCAAAAATTAGTATTCACGTTTAGAAAAAGTCTTATTTACTGTTTGAAATTTGTGAGTGTGAAAAAGTGATAGTGGTCAATAACAAGTTTCGTAAAAGATATCACCAATAGTAAATATTTTAAGTATCATAAGTTATAAGATGCGTACGAAATTCTAGTATTCTTAAATAACAATGCGTATTAAAATGAGAGCCGCTTGTAATATCTGCAACCGAGATTTGCTTGAATTCTAAAAGACTATTCTAAAAACGCCCGAAGGTTTCCCAGCTGTTCCGTATATAGCCGAGCACGCGACGATCATACCAGCAGACCAACTGCACCAAGCTCGTGACCTGCGATTTCCCGCCAAAACTTTCAAACATACGTGTTTGTAGTATAAAAATCGTTTTCAAATCTCGAAATTAAAACTAATCCTCCATTTCAACTCACATTAATAAAAATGTTAAAAAATGAAACATGTCCCTTTTCTAACTCAATAAAAACATTCAAAACAAAATAAATGCCTCTTACTATTCAGAAAAACGTGAAAACACAAAATTCCTCCCTTCCAGTTCTACAATAAGCATAAGAGTAAAAAAACGTCCCACTTCCACTTCAGAAAATATTGAAAATCAAAACTTCCTCCCCTCCTATTCAATAAATTTTTTTTTCAAATTATCCTGTTCCAATTCAGAAAAAAATCGAAAATAAAAAATTCGATCCTTAAACACAATAAAAATCTGGAAAAGAAAAAAATGAACTCTTCCAATAAAAAAAAAATCGTATCCCTTCCAACTCAATAAAAACCTTAACAATATAAAATATACTGCCAGTTTGTCAAAAACTAAAATCTCCTCATTTCAAGCTTGATAAAAATGTTAAAAATACAATACTTCTCATTCCTCCACTCAATAAAAATTTAAAACCAAAAAAGTTCCTCTTGCAATTGGAAAAAAACTAAATACCGAAAATTATTTTATTTACTTTAATTTTGGTCGTTTCAAATTAATAATTTTCAATTGTTATTTTACTTTACAATAGAAATTGTAACGTTAAAAGTTTAAATGTCTCACTCTAAAATTGTCACCATTTAAGGCTTTCTATTTCCAACAATTCAGTTTCAAATTATTTAGTTTTGAATATGTGATTTATAATTGCTTATTTGGAAATTTATTTAATTAAAAAATTTCAAACTGAATGGGTTGAAAATTGAATATTTTAGACTGAAACAATATTTGGATACGATTTTAAATTGAATAAAAGCGTTTAATTATGAATATATTAATTTTAAGTTATTTTCACATTGCAAATAGTTTAAAAAGTTTCAATCAGACATTTCAATTCGCTTAATTATTAAGGCTTTCACATTGAAAAAGTTGAATTTTCAACGTTAAAATCTGTAAATTGTTTATTTTGAACAGATTTAGAATCGTATTGTAAAATAATTATTGTGCAACTTTTAACACTCCAACTTCAGTTCAGTTTTGAAAATCATTAATTAATTTTTTATATTTACATTTGATCAACTTAAAACGTTTATTATAAACAACTTCAAATTTCAAACGCTTTTAATTTTTTATTCCTAAAGTCTTCAAAACTGAATTTTTTAATTGCTTTCAATTAAAATTTTACGCTTAAAAATGAAGACATGAAATGGAAAAATTGTAAAGGAAAATATTTTAGAATTAAGTGTTGTAAACTGAATGATGTAGTAATTAAAACAGTTAACAATTGAACTTAACATTTAAAAAAAAAGTTGAAATCACACTTATTTTTAATTGAATTATATCATGTGATATGATTTTTGTGATATTCCAAGTGATTTGATAGATTGGTCTTCTACAAATTTGTAAAATTTCCTGTGAAAAAATAAATTTACTGTCGTCTCAAAGTGTTTCCCGGTCTCAAAAAATTCTCGGTCATTTCCAGGTTTTCGGTCCAGCGGCCACCCCGTATAAATTCACGTAAGTTCACAAAGCTTCACATATTGATTATTGGAACGATAAAATCCAGTCAATTATGTGTTATTTGACGAAAAATGTTGTTATAGGATTATACCCTTCAGAACTTAGACACTGGAAAAGTCGTGATACCTAATAAGAAAAGTATATTGTGTATCGAGGGCGTAAAGAAGGCTATGTCGACGAGTGTAAATTTGCTGCCCGAGCGTAGCGAGGGCGGCAGTCACACAAGGCAAAATAGCTTTAAGCCCTTGATACACACCAGACTTTTTGTTCGACCCCCCTTGAAAACGCGCCATTGCATGCACGTGAAGCAGGCGTAATGTGGCCGCTTCCAGCCCAGT
>JAABKJ010012681.1:0-10470 GCA_011634705.1 Andricus grossulariae
AGGAATTTCTTAGTGCGAGAGATAGAGGCAGAAGTGTGATGCAAAAAAGCAAAGGGCTCATGGCATCGCCCTGAAAGTCCATCTTAATATATATATATATTTAAATCTATCTTCGATAGAAAAATAGAGCTTCAAAAAAAATCCGTTACTGTTTGATATTTCGAAAGTTGCCTTCAAGACATTGTAAATCCTAAAAAATATAGTATTTCCGCGCAAATACTGATAATCATAAGTTCATAATTTTACGAGAAAACCAGGAAATAAAAATATTAAATGCTTGTGAATTCGATTCCGGGTGTTTCAACATTGTTTGTATTTACTCTCCCATTGAGGTCCCTTTTATATTCTGCCTCGATTCTAGCATGAACTTTGAATTATGTTAATGAAATTTTTTTTTCTTTTAAAAACAGATTTTTCGAATTATATAAATGACCATAGCTTCAATAAAATGTAAAATTATCATAGCTCGATCGATTTGCCTAGAATAAAGGAATCTTTTTTGTCCTTGCATCAATTTTGAATTATGTTAATGAAAAAATTTGCAATATAAAATAAAAATATAATATAAATATTAAAGTTAAAGGTATAGGACTTTTAGCATTAGAATTAGCCATGGCCATATAACGGATTTTTCAAGGGTTTATATACATACCACTCGATTTTTGAGTGTACACCAGATTACAAAACATTACTAAAGATTTCAAAAGGTTTCAAAATATTCCAAAGATTCTGAAATATTTAAAAGGCTTTAAAACATTTTACAAAGATTTCACGGATTTCAAAGATTTAAAAATACACCAGATTTCAAATATTTGACAAAAATTTCACAAAGCTTTTCAAACTTTCTAAAGATTTAAAGGATTTCAAAGATTTGACAAAAGGTACGGTGCACCAGATTTTCAAAATTTCAAAAAATTTCAAAGATTTTAAACTATTTCAAATATTTCAATGATTTTAAACGAATACGAAATACCTCACAAATACTTCAAAGATGTTAAACTATTTCAAAAGATTTCATAATAATTTCAACAAATTTCACAAATATTCCAAGGATTTTACATCAATTTGAAAATTTCACAAATATTTAAAGTACTTCAAGATTTCAAAAGATTTCAAAGACAACTTATATTTGCAAAAAATTAAGAATTTGTTTATTTATGGTTCTGCTTTCTTCAAAAATTGTTGACCAATAAAAAATTAAATGGTTATGCGCGTTTTTTGCTAAAACGGTTTATTAAGGGCTCCTGATGAAAATTACAAATTTTCTAGAAATAAATACGACGCGTCCCGGAAATATTTTCGAAAAAAATTGCAAAAATCGAGTTTGCGTAGTCTGACTCACCTCTTTTCATTTTAGAGCAAAACGTTCCACAGCAAAACTAAACTAGAGTGAATTTTGAGATAGTTAAAAAAAAAGAACCTTCTATCTTCAAAAAGTGCGGAGTTACAAGTCTTCAAATAACATGTACTTTGGAACCTGTTAATTTTACGAAAAAATGTTCTGAATTTCAATTAAAGTAGATGCAATTTTGACTGATTCTGAAAAAAGAACAATGACCTAGCCCCAATAGGTCCTAAGTTATGGCCTCCCAAATTTGACCACTTTTCACCCATTTTTCAGGGCAAATAACTCGTGTTCAGTTTTTTCAAAATAATTCGTTTCTGGGTAAAGTGAAAATTACTTCCAGAATATCTGTTGTCGAAAGTGAGTGAAGAAAATGTTATAAATTATCCGTCTTTACATTGTTTACTCATTATTTATAAAAAATGTTATTGAAAGGATTAGTTTTACAAGATTGCATTATTTTATGTTGAGAATGCCAAAAAACTTAATTATAAAAGAAATGTAAACAAATTAATTACGTAGTAATGCAATGAATGAAAAAACTAATTAAACAATTGACTGATTGATTGACTGATGAAATATTTAGTATCAGGAGATGAAGTACTTCGTTCAACCTTAAAAATTGTTTTATAAAATAAACTCTTAAATTCAAACTTAATATTCTTATAACGTATACTTGTTCATAAAACATTGTATGTTAAAATGTGAATTTTACAAAATAAAATTATCATAATCAAATAATTTTCTTCGAACCATACATTCATATGATCATAAATATTATTTTCTATTTATTTACAAATGTTTCCTTTAACCCTCGAAAAAAATTGTATTATTATATATAATATGATAATATTTCTCATAATGATTTCCAAAGTTTGAAAAAGAGTTCATTTTACAATTATTAATAGTAAATTATCAGTCAATCATGCAATCAATTAGGTAGTTATTCAATTAGTTTTTTAATTCATTGCATAATTGCGTAATTAATTTGTTTACATATTCAATTCGCTATTTACTAATTCTTTGGATTTGTTTGAATTCTCTTGATTTTTGTTAAATTGTTCGCATTCCTACAAATTTATAATTTGCTTAGATCTGTTGAAATCGCTTTAATTCTTTTGCATTCTGTTCAGCCCCTCGATTTTCTCCAAATAATACAATTTTATTGTGTATCATAAACAACTTTTAAAAATATGTATATTAAAAAGATGAAAAACTTTTACCATGGAAAAAAATTAAACTTTTGGAAAAACGACACAAGTTAATTAAAGTAATTAAAGTAATCATGAAAAATAAAATTTGTACTTCATTTTGCCACATTTGAATAAGCAGTCCTGGAGCAAGGTACATACATTAATGAATACTAATTAATATTTTTACATTTCTTTCGAACTTCTAAAATTCTTAAGTATTTTTTTAAATCCTAGAAAATAAAAAATTTTATTTCAAATTTCGTTGATAATTTTCCATTATATCTAAAATCTTGAATTTTTTTCTTGAATTTTCTGAAAAATCGTAAGATAATTATTTTTAAATAACCTTAAAAACAAATTGATAATACTTTATTAAGCGGATCCCGAATCAAAAAGCTGAAATTTAGATATTCAGAAGCATTAAAAAAAATAGTTAATCGAAATTTCCATGTTGTATTAAAAATGTAATAATTAAAAGAAGGTTATAGATATCAGAAACGTGAGAAATGAAAAATAATAAAAGAACGCGATTGTGTAATATTTGTAGCTTTTTTGAATCAATAAAATGAAATATTGTAAAACTTGTCCATAGGCTAAGTCACATGATCCTGGATCATATTAAGTAACCTCCACCAATCCAATTTATTTCCGCATTCCTCATTCCAAATGGAAAAACCAAAATTATTTACACTCTTAATCAGTTCCAGATTACTTAATTCACCTTCAAAATTAATACCTTCAATGCTTGTTTACTCACTAAAACATAAAAAAATCAGAGAACAATTTTTTTAACTAAGTCTGGAATTGTTTAATTTTTAACGCTTTCAGATTAAATTATTTAAAGTTCAAATTTTCCAATTATACCTCATATACCTGAAAAAGTCCTTGAATTTTGCTCATGGTCCTGGAATTTTTATTCCTTTAAGGAAAAAATAGGGGTTTTCATCTTATTCTCTGCTAAACGAAAAAAGATGAAAATACCAATTTTGAAAGTAAAAAAACACCTTTGAAAACATGGAAACCGGCCGGAAATTGGCCGGGGAAAATCAGAGATTTTGAAAAACAATCTTGCAAAAGTCAGGGAATTTTTATAAGAGGCACTTTAAGTAACTGTACAGAATAATAAATTGTACAGAAAATTGAATTATTTGAGTGAAGGTTGAAACACTTTCTTTTTTGTTGTCGAAAATTCATCATTTTAGTTGAAAATTCATCTGTTTGGTTGGGAAATCATTTTTCTTTGGTTTAAAATTGTTTTTTTTTTATTGAAAATTAACTATTCCATTTCTGGCTGAAAATTTTTTTTTTAAATTGAAAATGCAACTACTAAGGGAAAAGTTGAATTAGTTTCTTATAAATTAATTTTTGGTTTGAAGGTTCAAGTCTTTGGTTGAAAATTTAACTGTTTTGTTGAAACTCCTTTTTTTTATTTTAAATTAATTTTTTACTTGTCCATGTAACTTTTTCATTTTTTGTTGGAACATTTTTGTATAAAACTAATTTTTTTTGGTTGAAATGTCTTCTTTTTTAGTTAAAACTGCAAACTGTTTGGTTAAATATTAACTCTTTTGGCGTTAAATCAATAGTTTGGGGTTGAGAATGCAATTGTTTTAATTTGTTGGAAATTTGTCTGTTTTATTAGAAAAATCAACTTCTAGGTTAAAATTCTAGGTTAAAATTTTGTTGTTGCTGAAGATTCATCATTTTAATTGAAAATTCGTTCTTTTGGTTGAAAAATCAACTATTTTGTTTAAAACTCATCTATTTTGTTGAAAATTTAATATTTTTACTTTGAATGTTCGGAACTGAAAGCGTATCCAATTAAAATTATACAGATGGTGTTTTGTTTGAAATGGGGAATATTTTAGGCCCTGATACTTAAAATTGTTACCTGAATTTCAGAAAAGAGTCTTAAATCTAGATATATTTTACTGATTGGTTCAAGAAGATCACATTTTTGATCTCTCATTGTGAATACATTTTTCTAATTGGGTTTGTTCCCAAAAGCTACTTTATTTTAGAGAAACATAATAAAATGTAATTCAGGATGGTTACCCCCCAGAGAATGATTTTTCGTGAAAGTGCAAAAATACATCAACGTTATTTAATTATCGCGAGTAATATATATTTTCCACCAATTTTTTACTTGAATTTACTCTTTTTTGGCAATTTTTCGTGTAATGAAATATAATGTGGGGGTAGTTCACCCCCATAATTTTTCTTTTTTAATTTGAAAAAATCACATTTTTCATGTCTCACTACGAGGAAATTTTTCTATTGGTCTTCCTTCGCAAAAGCTATCTTATTTTAGTGAAATATAATAAAATGTTATTCAGCGTTGTTATCCCTAGAAAATAATTTTTCTTCGATATTGTGCAGTGTGTATGCTATGCGCGCACTAGTTACCTTTTCTTTAGAGAAAAAACCTCGAAATAAAATTTTCTGTGAAAAAAGCGATAAAATTCGAGTAAATTTAATTTACTGTTAATTTTCATCAAAATAGTTTCATTTTCAATCAAAAAAGATGAACGTTCCGATAAAAGAGATGATTTTTCAACTAAAAAGGTGAATTTTCAACCAAGAAGATGAATTTTATACCACTAAAGATGAATTTTCAATAAAAGACATGAATTAATTACAAAATAGTTGAACTTTCAACCAAGATGATTAATTTTTTAACAAAAATGGCTAATTTCTAACAAATATCCTAAATTTTCAAATAAATGGTTTGAATAATGAATGTGATGGGAGTTCAAATTTTATTTGATTAATTTTCATTTTATATATTTTTCTTTTCTAAATTTTTCAAACTAAATGAATGAATTTTAAACCAAAAAGACCAATTTTTAACAAAAAATGGAGGGGGTAAATTTTTATTGAGGAGAATTAATTTTCAATAAAGAAAAACGAATTTTCTACGGAAGAGTATAATATTGTAATATTGTACGAAATAGTTGAATTTTATACCAAATTCTTGAATTTTAAACCCAAAAAAACGAATTTTCTATAATGCAGTTGAATTTGTATCCAGAGAATATGAATTTTCAACAAAAAAGTTAATTTACAACCAATCAATTGAATTTTCAACAAAATAGTTGAATTTTCAGTTTAAAAAATTCATTTTTAACACAAAAAAAGCAACGAATTTTACATTATTTTATGAATCTTCAACTAAAAAATGATTTTTTCAGAAAGTAGTTTAGCTTTGAACCAAGAAGTTGAATTTTCAATGTAAAAATATGAATTTTCAACAAAGTACTCAATTTTTAAACAAAAAAAATTGTGTCTAACCAAAAAGAACAATTTTCAATAAAATACGTAATTTTTCCACCAAATAGTTAAATTTTCTACGAACTTGTTGAATTTTCGAGCCAAAACTAAGAATTTTCTACAAACCATGAAAATTTTCAACCAAGAAGTATGACTTTTGAACAAAATTGTTGAATTTTTAATAAAGTACTTGACTTTCAATCAAAAAAATTATTTTATACTAACAAAGAAACGAATTCTCAAGCAAATATGTGATTTTTCTACCAAATAGTTAAATTTTCTACAAAATTGTTGAATTTTCAAGCCAAAACTAATAATTGTTTACAAAACAGTTGAATTTTCAATCAAGAAGTATGACTTTTGAACAAAATTGTTGAATTTTCCACAACATACTGGACTTTCGACCAAAAAAATTTATTTTCTGCAAAAAAAAAGAATTTTCAACAAAATACGTGATTTTTCCACGAAATAAGTGGCAAAAATTACTTTTAGGGGGTAATTTTTGTGTTTCGAAAATGAATATTGCAATTTAAATAATGTAATGAAAATATTTAAAAATTGTAATTTTTCACCTGTTGTAAAAATATAATTTTTTATTACTATTTGTCAATAAAATTACTTTTGCTCCTGTCACATTTTTTTCAACCCTTTAACTGAAACTGAATTTTTAATTATCTGTATTGATTTGGCAAAATTCCTTCCATAAAGTTTTTTAAATTACCCAATCGGCATTGTGGAAAAGCGACAAAAATTATATTTAAAAATAAAATATTTGAATGAAAATGCAGGTATTTTGTTAAAAATTATTTATTTTGCTAGAAAATTAATCTTTTTGGTTGAAATTTAATTTCTTCGGTTGAAAATTATTTTTTTTCAATTTATTTTTTTAACCGAAAATTTAATTATTCCAATTTTCGTCGAAGTTTTTTTTTTGATAGACATTTAATTTTTTGAGTTGAAAATTCATCTGTTTGGTTAAAAATTTAACTATTTCGTTGAAACTGTATTTTATTTGGTCAAAAACTTATTTCTCTAACTGAAAGTCAAACTATTATATTTTTTGTTGCAAATTTATATTTTTTAGTTGAAAATTCATCCATTTTGTTGAAAACTTATCTTTTTTTGGTGAAAAATTCATCTTCTGCGTGGAAAATTCAACTATTTAGTTGAAATTTTATTATTTTGATTAAAGAAGCTTCATTTTAGTTAAAAGTTCATTTCTTTGGTTAAAAATGTAGCAAATTTGGTTAAAAATTCGACTTTTTGTTAAAACTGAATTTTTTTACA
Source organism: Andricus grossulariae (assembly GCA_011634705.1). Classification (NCBI taxonomy): domain Eukaryota; kingdom Metazoa; phylum Arthropoda; class Insecta; order Hymenoptera; family Cynipidae; genus Andricus; species Andricus grossulariae. Next base: position 7,096 of record JAABKJ010012681.1, read on the forward strand.
AAAATGTAGATCTTTCATTTTAGGTAGAAAATGCATATTTTTGGGTTGTAAATCCCATTTTTTTCAAAAATTTCTCTTCATGACTCAAAAACTCAATATTTCAGATGAGATTTTTTGTTGAAAATGCAACTTTTTTGTTGAAAATTCGTATTTTTCGCTTTTATTTAACAGTTTTGTATTGTAAATTAAAATATTTTTTGTGGAAATATCAACTATTAAAATGTTTGCTCAGAAAGATTATCGCCAGAAACATATATTTTTAAAATAATACAAGAAAAATATTGCAAAATTGCAATTTTTCACCTATTGTAAAAATACAATTTTTCATTAGTATTTGACGATAAAATTACTTTTGTTCATGTCACATTTTTTTTAACCCTTCAACTGAAACTAAATTCTTAACTATTTTTATGAGTTTGGAAATTTTTTGTGTGATGAAAAATAATTGTAATAATTGTTGATTAACTGAATGATTATTATATTATTGAAACAGCGCATTTTTTATAACCTGAAAATTTTGGCTTGTAGGGGAGCGGATATTAATGAAAAATATATTATTTATAAGGCTGTGAATAAATAATGGCTCGTCGTACGAGAAAATTTCACGAGAATAAAAAGTTTTATTTTGTGCCAGGGATTAATAAACAGGTTTCAAAATAATCTATTTTCATAATCAGACACGAGGGGAATAAGTATCAACTTAAGTGTTTAAAAAAGAATATTGTAGCTTTTTAGCTTTTTTATTCTCTGAGTACAAAATTGGTAAAATTTAAATAATTTCCCAATTAAGTGGTGGAAAAATAATTGCTTGATAAATTAAAAATTATTTAGAACTATGTATAATAATTTAAAAAAATTATAATCATGAAAAACGTGAAAAATGGAAAAGCTTAACAAAACGCCGCTATGGTGTAACATTTTTAACTCTACTCAAACAATAAGAAGGCTATATTGAGAAATTGTTAACGTGATCTTCTGATCGTTTGAATAAAGTTAAGAAAAATAAGAATTTTTTTACAATCCTAAAAAATATAATGGATGAATATATTAATTAATTATTTATGCAAAAAAGATCAATTTTCATTAAAAAATATAAATTTCTAACGAAAAATAGAATAGTTACATTGCCAGTTAAAAAAATTAATTCTCAACTAAAAAATAAGAGAATTTTCAACAAAATAGGTACATTTTCAACAAAAGCCAGAAGATTAATTTCAAGAAACACGAATTTTCAACATAATATATTAATTTTTAACAAAACGGTTGAATTTTAAAACAAAAATGGTGAATTATATACAGAACAGATGAATTTTCATCTTGAAAATATATTTTTTAAAACGAAATGATAATTTTCTATCAAAAAGTTAAATTTTCGTAAACGTTATTTTATTTTAAAAAAAAATTAATTTTCAGCCGAATAGGTTAATTTTCTACCGAATAATTGAACCCTCAAACAAATCAGCTTAACTTAGACCCAAACACTTGCATTTTTAATCCAAAATAATAATTTTTTAACCAAGAAGATTAATTTTTGACAAAAGAGACTATTTTATTAGCAAAATGCATGAATGTTCAACTGTAAAAGATCAATTTTGAATAAAAACTATTAATTTTTAACCAAAAATAGAATATTTACATTGTTAGTTGAAAATATTAATTCTCACCAAGAAAAAAACTAATTTTCAACAAAATAGTTATATTTTCAACAAAAGAGATGAATTTTCTACAACGAATTTTGAACCAAATAGTTAAATTTTCAACCAAAAATATGAATTCGTAACACAAAAGATTAATTTTCTGCCAAAAAAATGAATTGTCAACAAAATACATACATTTTTAACCAAATAGTTGAATTTTCAACCAAGAGGGTTAATTTTCTATAAAAAAAGACGAATTTTCAACAAATTACATAATTTTTTAACTGAATATATTAAACTATGAATGGGATTTTTGTCCACATTTTATTTGATTACTTTTTAGTTCATATTACTTTGGTTTCTATAATTTTTAACTAAATAGTTGAATGTTGAAATCAAACAGGTAAATTTTTAAAGAAAAATGGAGTAGTTACCTTCTTATTGACGAGAATTCATTTTTAATAAAAAACCCAACTAATTTTCTACAAAACAGTTTACTTTTGTACCAAATAGTTGAATTTTTTTACCAAAATGTTAAATTTTAAACCCGTGAATATGAATTTGCAACCAAAAAGATAATGTTCAACCAGTCAGTTGAATTTGGAAGAAATTAGTTAAATTTTCAAGAAAATAGTTAAATTTTCATCATGAATTTTTAACTAAATAGTGGAATTTTCAACCAAGAAGATTACTTTTCTATAAAAAAGACGAATTTTCAACAAATTAAGAAAATTAATAACTAATAATTAAAATAATAGTTTGAAGAATGGAAGTGATGCTAGTTTTGAAACAAATTTTAGGTAAATACTGAACTTTTTAAACTAAAAGAGATCAGTTTTTAACCAAAAATGGTGTAGTGAAATTTTTATTTAAGAGAATTTTAGTTTTAGTTACATAAAATCATTTTTTATATTTTATTGTGATCAGAATAAACATACAACAATTTGCACTTTTATTATTAGAAAAAATGTTACATACTAATGTTTGGTCAATAGTCCTGAAATTGAAGTTAACTCCGTTGAAAATTCAACTATTTAGGTAAAAATTAAACTACTTTGTTAAAAATTAATGTTTTTGGCTGAAGATTCAAATTTTTGGTTGCAAATTAACTTTTTAAACTGAAAATTTACCTATTCCAGTTTTGGTAGAATATTTATTTTTTACATTCTCATCTCAATGAGAAGGTATTGGTTTTATGTGAAAATGACTTTCGCGGATTCCATCAAATGTCGACGTTTCGAGACCCCCTGAGTAAATAAAACGGTTTTTACGAAGGTGTCTGTCTGTCTGTAGTCTGTAGTATCGTGTAGGCACGATAACTTTCGAGAGATTCATCAGATTAGATTGTGCTTTGGCAGACTTTTTGAAGGCCCAAAAAGAAAGAACGAGTTTGTTAACCAGCTATTTTGGTTCAAAATTCAAAAAGTAAGCACATTTTGAAAATTTTTGAGACTACTTTTTTTCAAAATTTGAAAATTCCATGTACGGTTGTTAGTATTACTCCAAGAGACAAACACTTTATTTCGGTGAAATTCTTTGATAAAATGAAAATTATCAGAGTTATAGCGTTTTCAAAATCCCAAAACACAAATGAAAATTAATATTTTAAGCCGAACAACGCATGATATGAAAAAAAGTCAAGAGGAGAAAAACGTTTTTTTAGAGCTCTACAAGATTATCATAACAACTTTTTGAATTTTTCCGAAAAATCGAAAATTCAAATTTTGATCGCACAAAA
>JAABKJ010012682.1:0-10470 GCA_011634705.1 Andricus grossulariae
GGGGGGGGGGGGGGGGGGGGGAGGTCCCTGATAACGAATCTGAAGTCAGATTTAAAAAATTTTAAATGGCGGATCCAATATTACAGATGAGTTTTCAAAAAATTAATGGATCTTCATGAAACTCAACATCTGAGGGTTTTCAGGGTCTCAGATTACGAATCTGTATTCACTTTATAAAAATTCAAAATGGCGGACTATTTTTTTAAAAATAATGGATTTTCTTGAAACTTGACATCTGGGGGTTTTTGGGGTTGCTGATAACGAACCTGAACTCATATTTTAAAAAAATCAAAATGGCGGATTCAATATGGCGGATACAATATGGCGGACGAGTTTTCGAAAAGGTAATAAATTTGAATTAAACTTGGCATCCGGGGGGTTTTGGGTCCTCTGATAACGAATCTGAAGTCAGATTTCAAAAATTAATAATGGCGGATCCAATATGGCGGAAGAGTTTTTAAAAAATTATGGTTTTTCGTGAAACTTGGCATCTGGGGGGTTTTGGGTCCTCTGATAACGAATCTGAAATCAGATTTTGAAAATTCGAAATTGCGGATCCAATATGGCGGTCAAGTATTCAAAAAATGAATGTATTTTCATGAAACTTGGCATCTGGGGGGTTTTGGGTCCTCTGATAATGAATCTGAAGTCAGATTTAAAAAATTCAAAATCACAGATTCAATATGGCGGAAGAGTTTTCAAAAAATGAATTGGTTTTCATGAAACTTGGGTTTTTTGCGCCTCTGATAACGAATCTGGAGTCAGACTCAAAAAATTCGAAATTGCGGTTCCAATATGGCGGACGAGTTCAGAAAAAATTATAGCATTTTCATGAAACTTGGCACCTACGGGTTTTTGGGTCCTCTGATAACGAATCTAAAGTCAGATTTTGAAAATTCAAAATGCCAGGTCCAATATGGCAGATGAATTTTCAAAAAATTGATGGTTCTTCATGAAACTTGACATCTAGGGGTTTTTGGGGTCTGATCACGAATCTGTAGTCAGTTTAAAAAAATTAAAAATGGTGAACTATTTTTTTCAAAAATAATGGATTTTCATCAAACTTGACATCTCACAGGTTTAGGGGTCTTTGATAACGAATCTGAAGTTAGATTTCAAAAATTCAAAATGGCGAATTCACATTGTGGGCAAATGTTGAAAAGAATGTTGGATTTTCATAAAACATGTCACTCAGGGGTGTTGGGGGTCGCTGACTACGAATACAGAGCCAAAAGTCTGAAAATTCAAAATGGCGGATCTAATACGGTGGACGAGTTTTCAAAAAATGGTTGGATTTTCATGAAACATGGCATCTAGAAGTTTTCGGGGTTGTTAATTTTAAAAGTTAGGTTGAAATAAAACATTTTGATTTAAATTTGACTGTGGAAAATGTAATTTAGTATAAATGTTGCATCCTTGATGATACACAAGTTTCATTCGCCATATTGGATCCACCATTATGATTTTTTGAAAACCGACTTCAGATTTGATATCAGAAACCCCAAAAACCCATAGATGCCATGTTTCATGAAAATTCGTTAATTTTTTAAAAACTTTTCCGTCATATTGAATCAGCCATCTTGAATTTCAGAACTCTGGTACCACATTCATAATCAGCAACCCCAAAAAACTCTACATACCAATTATATTACAATACTAAATCTATAGTTACAATAAGAGTTAATTTCCCAAATTTGATCCACCATATTGCATACGTCATATCGAATTTTATAAATCTGATAACAGATTTGAAAACAGCGACCCTCAAAACCCAAATATACCAAGTTTTATGTAAATACAGCAAAAACTTTTGGAGATAATGAATTTTTCTTGAAAAAAGTGACATTTTTTTATATTTGTTTATTGCTATTAACAAATTCACCAAAAATTTCAGATAACGGAGTGTAATTTCCAATTCTCTGACATGTTGCTATAGTAAGTTCACGAAAAAAATTACCAAAATCGAGACAAAATAACTTGAAACATTATAAATATGATGATAATCTAGGTGGGATATTAAATATCCGACCATGCATGTAAGGATAAAAATCTTTTCACACGCAATAAGATTCCTCGAAATGCCTCAAAATCCTTTTGATATTCGAAAATCCTTTGAAATTCCGAAATTCTGTAAAATTCATGGATATACTTTTAAATGCTTTAAAATCTCTTAAGATCCCGTGATATCATCGAAATCCCTTGAAATCTTTTTAAATTCCTTGAAAACTTTGGAAATCTTCTTGAAGGTGAAAATAATTGATATATTATTGATACATTGAGTAAAACATATAAAATCTTACCAATTAAGGGGGGGGGGGGGTCACGAAAATCTTATGAATCCTTACAACAGGGGGAGGGGGTTCAAAAATTTCAAAAATCATCCTTACGTAATTAATGGACATTCCCTCATTGAATAATTAATTACAAGCCAGGATTGAGTACTTATTTCACCATTAAAAGCGGTAATGGGGACTCGTCAAGATGAGGTTCTTAATAAAAATTTATCGACTCACTTTTCCACTCTTTGGCACACATAATCACCAGTCAGCGCCCGCGACAAGCGTAGCATTACGAGCACGAGAAAGTGCGATATCCTGAAGAGCATATTGATGCAAATAAGGCGGGTCCTGTAAAAAAATTATTAAAATTAAAAAAATAAAATTAAATCCACACTTCTTTTCCGGAATGCAATACAGAATCACCAATCCGCGGAAATATTTCTTGTAATAGAGATAAGCGGTTAACAAACTTCTACTTTCTACGATACTAAAAAAACGAGCCAAGTTACTTAATAATTAATATTCGCCTACGAGTGGTTAGCAGGAAGCGGATCACAGCCAGTGTGAAGTTAGCTGACGAACGCAGCTCGGCTCTCGGCTCACGGCTCTCGGCTCACGGCTCTCGGCTCTCACATGCAAGCGTGCGCGCGCACGCCAGAGATGAATCTTGCTTCGCGAACTCCTCTCTTCCGGGCCGACGGTTCTCCGCATGTGAGAGCCGAGCTGTTGTCAGATAACTTCACAATGGCTCATTCTCATGAAAAAGTATTTGAAGAACCAAGTGATCCTTTCTGATAAATAATAAACATTTTTTTAGAGTTTTAGAGGCTCTCAAATAATTTTTAAGAAAAGAGATTCAAGCAAACGATTCACATATTGAAAAGTCTATTAGATTTTACTTGATGGTGAAAGACTTTTGTATAATTTGTGAAAAAGAATTTTGAAAATGAGTAATCAAATAATTGAGAATACGTCCTCACAGAATTCCGTAGACAGGCACTGGGGACTACGGGTGCGCAGTGAACGTTTTCTGAGGCACTGCGCACCTTGCGCGTTTCGACCGTTGTGCGTCTATTCCGTTGTTTACCTATTTCTATTTTTTGTGATCGTTAACTAGCCATTTTTGATCAACGATTCTGGTTTTATCCATCGAAAATGCTTTTTAAAAAATTAAAAATTCTATTTTCCAGTTAAATTATACAAGATATGAAAAAAATATTAAGAAGCAGAATTGTCCATCTCAGAAAGATAAACAAATTTTCCTGTGACCATTTTTTTGATAAGATACATATTTTTCGTTTTAATCGTAAAAAAATATTATTAAAAATAAGAAATTTAATTTTGCAGTCAAACTATGCAAGATACGAAAAAATATGAATTTAAAAAAATTGTTCACCCAAAAAGGATCTATAAATTTTTTGTTTTAATTATTTTTTGATAGGTCGCGCAGATTTTGTTTTTTGTCTTAAAGAATAACATTAAAAATTAAATTTTTCGAAAACCAACACTACAAAATTGATCGGAATAATTTTTTGATAGGACGTGCAGTTTTTGGTTTAATCGTAAAATAACATTTGAACAAATTAAAATTTTTGGAAAAACGGCACAAGATACGAAAAACACGAGACAAAAGTTGTTAAACGAAAAAATATCAAGAAGTTTGTTATAAATTATTTAGTAGTTTTCGTTTTTATCGTGAAAAATAACATTACAAATGAACAAATTAAATTTTTGGAAAAAAGACGCAAGGTACAATAAAATGTGTAATGAAAAAATTGTTTTTAAATTAGACCTTAAAATTTCCTTTGGCCTTTTTTTCTCACGATACGCGTGATTAGAATGCGTTCATTAAAGCCGAAGGAGCTTTAACAAAAGAGAATTCACAATCATTAAAATTTTTAATTTGTAATTTCTGAACGAAGTCAAGATATTTTTAGAAAAATTCATAATTCATAGAAAATTTCTGGGACTAAAAATTGTTAACCTTTCGGCAATGAGAAATAAAAATAATAAAAAAAAATTGTGACAGCATAAAAGAAGGTAACAATGTTTAAAAAAATATTAATATTTGTGGCAAAACCCAAACATTTATTTTAATTCAGGACGTTAATTCGAAAAATCTTTCAACATAACAGAGCAAAACAGTGCAAAATAAATGAATTTTCAAAAATAGACATAAATTTTCTTAGAAAAAATATCAAGTTTTATTACAAAAAGTGAATAGTTAAACTTTCAGTTGAAAAAAAATTGAAAAAAAAACGGATTTTTAACGAAATAGTTCAATTTCCAACCAAAGTAATGAATTTTCAAATCAAATTAGGAATCTTCAACTGAAATAGTTCAATTTTAAACCAAAATTATGAATTTTTAACTAAAAAGATAAATATTTAGCTGGAACACTTCAATTTTCAACCAAAAAGACGAATTTTTAAACCAGAAGATTAATTTTGAAATAAAAAGATTAATTATTTACCAAAAAACACAATTTTTCAACAAAATACATGAATTTTTTACGAAATAGTTGAACTTTTAACTAAAAAAATAATCATTTCCAACCGAAAATGGAATAGTGATATTTTTAGTTGATAAAATTAATTTGAAACCGAGGATGAGAGTTTTGAACGAAAACAATTAATCTTTAACTAAAATAGTTGAATTTTCGAACAAAAAAATTAGCTTTTACTAAAAAAGATAAATTTTTAACCAAAACTTAAATAATTAAATTTCGAGGTAAAAAAAATAATGTTTAACCATACAGATGAATTTTCAACTGCAACTATGGAATTTTCAATTGGAATATGTTAAATTTTGAGTTAAAAAAATTACTTTCGACAAAAAAAAAGATTAAAAAAATAACTTAAAAAAATACATGTTCAAACAGAGTGATGAATTTTCAAATAGAATTGTAAATATTTAACTAAAACAGTTGAATTTTAAACCAAAAAGATGAATCTTTTACTAAAATGATGAATCTTCAACTAGAATATTTGAATTTTTGTCCAAAAAGCTTATTTTTCAACTAAGATGATTAATTTCTCCCAAAAAATTCGAATTTTCAACTGAAACAGAATATTTTTCAACTAAAACCATGGAATATTCAATTGGAATAAGTTAAATTTTCAGTTAAAAAAATTCCTTTCCAAAAAAAAGCTAACTTAAAAAAAAATAATAATAACTTTTTAAAAAATACTTACATATTCAATCTAAAGGGATCAATTTTCAACTGAAATTGTACATATTTAACTGGAATAGAAGATTCACCAAAAAACGTGAATTCTTAACTAAAAAAGATAATTTTTCAACCAAAAATTTAATAACTAAATTTTTAGTCTTAGACAAGAATGCTTAACCAAAGAGATGAATTTTGATATAAAATTATGGAATATTCAACTGGAATGATAGTTAAAGTTTCACTTTTGAAAAATAATAAATATCAAACAAAAAATAAACACATTTTCAACAAAATAATTAAATTTTCACAAAAATTTCCTTTTCATCCAAACAAAAAAAAACTTCAATCAAAAAGCTCATATTTCAGCCAAAGAAATGAATTTTTAATTAAAATTATGAATCTTCAACCAACAAAAATTAATTTTTAACAAAAGAGTTCAACTTTTAATGAAACAATTCTATTTCCAGCCTAACAGATAAATTTTTAACTCAATCGATGAATATTTAACTGGAATACTTGAATTTTTAACCAAACAGAAAATTTTTTGAACAAGAAGATTAACTTTCAAAGAAAAATATAATTTTCTACCAAAAAAATCGATTTTTTAACAAAATAAGTGAATTTTCAACGATATAGTTGAATTTTCAATTAAAAACGACAAATTTTTATTAAATTGTTGATTTTTGAACTAGAAAACATTTTCAACCATAAAGATTAATTTTCTACAAGAAAGGACGAATTTTTTCACTAAGTATATAAATTTTCAAATAAATAGTGTTTTTTATATGCAAAATATCAGTTTTCGACCAAATGGTTGAATTTTCAACAAAAAAGAGATGAATTGTATTACAACAATGAAATTAATTTTCAATCAAGCAGATTATTTTCTAAAAAAAAACAATTTACAACTGAAAAGGATCATTTTTCAACCAAAAATTGAATAATTAAATTTTTAGTCAAAAAATGAATGTTCAACCTAAGAGATGAATTTTTATTTGAAATTATGCAATATTCAAGTGAAATAATAGATACAGATTCAGTTAAAAAAATAATAAATTGCAAACAAAAAACAAACAAATTTTCAACAAAATAATTAAATTTTCAACCAAATAATTAAATTTTCAGCAAAAAAAAAATCATTTCATTCAAAGAAAAGACAAGTTTTCATTAAAATAGCTCATAATTCTACCAAGAAATGAATTTTTAATCAAAATTATGAATCTTCAACGAAAAAAATTAATTTTCAACAGAACAGTTTAACTTTCAAATGTTTTCAACTAAAGTGATAAATATTTAACTGGACTACTTGAATTTTTAAGCGAACAGAAGAGTTTTTAATCAAGAAGATTAACTTGCAAAAAAAAAAAGATAATTTTCTACGAAAAAATCAATTTTTAACAAAATATGTGAATTTTCAAAGCAATAGTTGAATTTTCAAATATAAAAGACAAATTTTAATCCAAATTTTCTCAATTTTGAACAAGAAAAGATCAATTTTCAGTAGAAAATAAACATTCAAATTTTCAGCTGAAGGAATTAATTTTCAACCGAACTGATGAATTTTCAACTAAAATAATGAATGTTCAACTTGAATAGTACAATTTTTAAATAAAATAATATCAATTTTCATCCAAAAAAGATACATTTCCAACCAAAAATAGAATGGTTAAGTTTTTTGTTAAAAATCTCATTCTTAAAAAAAAACGAATTTTCAACGAAATAGTTGAATTTTCAAATAAAAAAGACAAATCTTCATCCAAGTTTTTGAATTTTGAACACGCAAAGATAAATTTTTAGTAAAAAATGAACATTCAAATTTTCAGTTGAAGGAATTAATTTTCAACCGGACTGATGAATTTGCAACTAAAATGATGAATCTTTAACTGGAATAGTGGAATTTTATACCAAAAAGATGAATTTTTAACCATGAAGAATAATTATCTACAAAAAGGCGAATTTTTCAAAAAGTAAATACAATTTCAAATAACAAATTCAATTTCTAAATAAAAAATATCAATTTTCATCCAAAAAAGATACATTTTCAACCAAAAATAGAATGGCTAAATTCGTTGCTAAAAATCTCATTCTTGAGCAACAAAAAAACGGATTTTTAACGAAATAGTTGAATTTTCAACTGAAAAAGATAAATTTTCATCCAAATTTTTGAATTTTGAACACGAAAAGATCAATTTATAGTAAAAAATGAACTTTCAAATTTTCAGTTGAAGGAATTAATTTTCAACTGGACTGATTAATTTTCAACTAAAATGATGAATCTTCATCTGGAATAGTGAAATTTTATACCAAAAAGATGAATTATCAACCATAGAGATTAATTTTCTACAAAAATGGCGAATGTTGCACAAAGTACATACATTTTCAAACAGATAGTTTAATTTATAAATGAAAAATATTAATTTTCAACCAAATAGTTGAAATTTTCATTAAAAAAAAGATACATTTTCAACCAAAACATAACAAGAACGAAAAACGGTTTTTAAACGAAATAGTTGAATTTTCAATTGAAAAAATTTTTCATCCAAATTGTTGAATTTTGAACACGAAAAGATCAATTTTCAATAAAAAATGGACATTCAGATATTTAGTTGAAGGAATTAATTTTCCACCAAACTGATGAATTTCCAACTAAAATAATGAATCTTCAACTGGAATATTTGAATTTTTACCAAAAAGATTAATTTTCAACCATAAAGATTAATTTTCTGCAAAAAAGTCGAATTTTTCACAAAGTAAATAAAATTTCAAACAACTAGTTTAATTTATAAATAAAAAAAATTACTTATCAACCAAATAGTTGAATTTTTAGACAAAAAAAAATATTTTCAATCAAAAATAAAATGGTTAAATTTTTTGTTAAAAATCTTATTCTTAACCAACGAACAAAAAACGGGTTTTTAACGAAATAGTTGAATTTTTAATTAAAAAAGACAAATTTTCATCCAAATTGTTGAATTTTGAACGAGAAAAGATCAATTTTCAATAAAAACTGGACATTCAAATGATGAATCTTCAACTGGAATAGTTGAATTTTATACCAAAAAGATGAGTTTTCAACCATAAGGAATAATTTTCTACAAAAAGGCGAATTTTTCACAAAGTACATGGAATTTATAATAACTAGTGCAATTTATAAATAAAAAATATCAATTTTCATTCAAAAAAGATACATTTTCAATAAAAAATAGAATGATACAATTTTCTGTTAAAAATCTAATTCTTCACACAAAAAAAAACGGATTTTCAGAAAAATTGTTCAATTTTCTACAGAAATAGTTAAATTTTTAGATTGAAAAAATTGATTTTCAACTGAGTAGTTACATTTGCAGCCAGAGATAAATTTTTAATTAAAATGATGATTTTTCAAACAAAAAAATAATTTGTAACAAAAGAGTTTAACTTTTTAACCAAGTAGTTGAATTTTTAACTAAAAAAAGTATGAATTCGCAAGGAAAAATGTAAAAAAATTCAAATTCCAAGGTGCCAAGGCACCAAGATGTTTCTTTTTACCAAGGTTATTCAAGGAAATTACAAAAAAAATTTAAATTAATTTAAGTAATTTAATATAGGATTTTAAAAGATTTGAAATAGTTTAGGGCATTTCAAAACATTTTAAGATATTTTTAAGAGATTTAGACAATTTCAAGGAATTTCTAAGGGTTTTAATAATTGCCGGGGTTTTAATTAAATTCCCGGTCATTCCCCGGTCATTTCCGGTTTCCTCATCAAGTCGCCACCCTGATCAACTATTTTTTTCCGTCTACCTTTCCACATAGATGTCAATTATTTTTCCATTCTGCAACTCTTTGACACACTTTTGGATAAAAAAGAGTGACACCTTCGGATTTAGCGTGTCTGATAAAAAAATTTCATATTCTTGAAACACGAGTTTAACGGATCGGATTTTATTGCCGTGATTGATGGGTGTCGGATGTTACTGCTGTTTATTCAGGTCATAAAAATGGAACATTCTGGGATCGAATTTATTCCACTTTACAGGGTTTTACTGGCATATTCTCTTGCCAAAAACCAGTTTAAAAATCCGAAAGGAAGTGGAACCATGAATCATTCAGATTTCTTTTATTCATAAAGCTCGAAAGCTTTCAACAAGACTTTCTTTCGCATTATCAGCAGGGCTTTTTAGCTTCTACTAAACTGGGTGGCTGTAGGTCAGGGGAAAATTAGGGGAAAGATTAAACATTTATTTTCACATGTTGAAAAAAACAAACAACCTTTTTATAAGAAATTTTATATTTTTAAATATTTTTCATATGATTTCTGCCATTCAAGAAATTATAAAATATATATATGATATAAAAATGAGTATATATTTAAAATAAGTGATGATATAAATGAGTATATATTAAAAATGAGTATATATGATATAAAAAAGTGATATAAAAAAGTCCGAAAAAAATTAGATAAATGCACAATTTTAATATGTTTAACATCGTTCTCATGAATATTTCTTCCCAAAATTTGTGATTTCTTCCTCACTATAATAATTACTTTCAATGTTTTATGGGTGATTCTGAAGCCAATCCATTCAGATTATTAAACTTTCCAAATAGAAAAAGAAAAAAATCCAAAATATTAAAATGAATTTCTAAAATTCAAAACATTCTTTTTGCAAAAATTCACATTAAAAGAATACGTCTTACAAGAAAACTAAGTAAAATATTTAAACTCAATTGAGAGAAATTTTATAAATTTAATTCATAAGCAAACCCTGCAGATTGGAAAGAATCATGAGTTTAGTGTATCTATTTGAAATTTTAATATCATTATAGAATTTTATTATCATTCCAATTAAAATCATGATCATGTGTAATTTTATGCTTAGAAAGGACCGAGTGATATCTGGGACTTCTATACACCTTTTTTGTTTAGTGTTTCATATTTATCCTTTCCCAATTTTAAAATTATATTGTTCTTAAAAGGAACTCTATAAATAGTATGTAAACCCAATTTTCCCAACATTGACTTCAAGATCTTCGAGAT
>JAABKJ010012683.1:0-10469 GCA_011634705.1 Andricus grossulariae
CCCCATAGAACCCATTACAAATATTTCGCGAAATTAACTGCGCAACCAGTATCCCCTTAGGAACATATTACAACACACTACCTTCCATGATTCCTCTTTAATTCCACTCAAAACTCGAACTGTAATCTTAGAGGCTTCTCAAAAGATTCTAACGATTCCTAACGGGTATTTTTACCAGAGCACACACCCACGGGAATTTTAAGAAAAAGTCATTTTTGAGATCCTAGGGTCTAATTATATATATGTGAATATGTCAAAAAAATAGAGTTTGAAATTCACGTCATTTCGAAACTCGCTCCTGTATGGAGAAAAAATTATTCAGAGTAAAGTTTTCAGCTTCAATATGAAATTCATAAATATATAATGATTATCACCTTAATCTCCTTCAATATTAGGAAAAGTTCATAGCGAGCGCAGAAGCACGCACTTTGGAGTATAGTTTCTACTTGTGGTGCTCCTGCATCTTGTGGATGAGAATGGTGATGTGGAGTATGGCCAAGTTGCTGTGCTGGATAAGAAGAATGCGGTAAAGACGCCGAGTGCTGGTGATGCGGCGTCGTTGTCGCGTGCGGGTGGTGGTGATGTGGAGTCGTATGCATATGACTATGTCCGTGGCCCATTGTATGGTGGTGGGGACCCGGTGTACTATACACGTTATTCAATAAGTTGTTATGTGAAGCCAACGCGTTGTCCTCTAGATCCAGTACGTTAGCTAGCAAAGACTTACTACTCCTTTGGTGAAGTTCCAGGTCACCGTATGCCTTGCTGGTACCTGCGGAAGTAAACATTAATTGATGATAACTTTTCAGTTACACTAGACCTGCAAGTTACGGAAATCTGGATATCACAATTGACTCAGTGAGCACGTGGACACAGAACGCCTTTGTGGCGTCAAGACAAGAGAAGCCAGCGAGGACAGCATTGCCATTAAAGTAAACACCGTTACCTATTCTAGGGTGAGATCACAAAGACGATTTATGTCCCCTATCCCACTAGGTAGAGTCAAATAAGAAATTATGCGGTATATTTTTATGTACTCAAATGTTACAACTATACTTATATTTAAAGGCCCAGCCGGGTTAGCATACAAAATTAACCCCCTCACGTATCATTTTGAAATTCCTGTCATGGGTTCGTATACATGTGAAGTACAATTTATCCCAAAGATAAATCTGAAAATGTATTTTTGTGGGTGGAATAGAGGGGGAAATAAATATAAAGTAGTTTCTCTCGAAAATGGCTTGACCGATTTTGACGAACAAACTATATGTTATAGACAACCAGACGGCATTAGCTGTGAGGCGTCACGCTACAAAAACAAAAACTTTCTTGAATTTCGTTTCCCCCTTCATAAGTTTCAACAAGGATATATGTTATGGAGGATACTATAAGTAATCTAACTGAAACTTTAAACAATATGCACAAAATAATATATTGATTACTTTCTTCTACATGCATCTCGTCAAACAAAAGAAAGATACAGCATTCAGAGAGCCAGCATTCTCAGGGCTGAAGCTTAGAGCCAAGTCTCCCGTAGAAACTTAAAATTCTTTTTAATTTGGTTAATATTGTAGGATTTCAGAAAATATACAACTAAATAGACTATTCTTTTCTCTAAATAAATATTTCTTATTAGGTTACTAAATAAAAGTAGAATATATTTAAAATTGATGTGTAAAGAAACAGATAATAACCAAAAATCGGACAGCAATGCAGAACTGACTCGAAGGCTAGTTTCAAGTATTATACATTCAACTCCTGAGATAAAAACTGTTTCAGGTATTCTCTTTAGCATATCTCGAGAAAATACAAATGTAAACAGTCAGAGGCGTGTGTACCGTTCCCTAATATTACTCAATATTCACGCGTGAATACCCGCTCACTGCTTTCTTGTCCCTACGCTGCTGGTGTTACACGCATCGCTGAGCAGTTAGTGAGCACCGCCTCTCTTGCTAGTCTAGAGGGTAAACAAAACGTTTTTTCATAAATTTTTTCGAAAGCAACGGTAAAAGTTATTCATTTAAAGACTTTTGTTCATATTTAAGTTATATTTAAAGAATATTTCATGAAATTTGGGTAACAAAATATAAAAAATTGAGCCTTTGCTAAGAGATTTTCCGTGACACCTTTGGAAAAAGATGCTTTGCGGTGCACAAAATAACTCCTCAACGGATCATCGAAATTTAAAAAAAAGAGTTCGATAAATTAAATGAATGCCTATAACACAACCGTTTGTTTACATTTTAAAACTTTTTTTATGGTCTTGCGATATATCTGTGAAAAGTGTATACTAAATTTGGTGAAGATCTCTGCAATAAATTTTAAGGGAGACTGTGCACCGACTTCAAAAATGTGGTTTCGAGAAAAACACGTTTGAAGTCTTAGGCACGGAAAAAGTTCAACTGTAAACTGAGTCCTTTTCTTTCTTAGACGAAGGTCCTTTCTATAAATCACGAAAAGGGACTAAAGAAAAACCCGAGAGAGAGAGTTTGAACACAAAAAAAAGACTGAACAACTCTGGTAGGAAGACATGCATGTTTAGGTCAAGTCATTGAAGAACACAGCACTTTTAATTAAAAAAGTATAACGCCAGAAAGCGCGGTCATTATTGAGAAAAAATTAAAAGCTTTACAATTAAAATAGACAGGACTTGTTGCTTGACAAACGCGGACTGACGAGGCGAGAGAAGGAAATTCGGAGACCGAGCAACAAGACTATATGTAAGACAGACAGAGCACAAAAACGATGAGACCGGCTTAGACATAAAGTTTGATCTCGTGCGATAAGAAAATAAAATATAGGAGAAATCGAAGAAAGATAAATGTAAAAGGAACACGAAGAAAATAAATTAAGAACACAAATTTAAAATTCATAAAACAGTGAAATAATGTCCATTTTACAACAACCACCTTCATAGTGGTCAAAGGCGACCCTTTCTGCCTACGTCTACTGTGCTCCGCTCGAGGGGCGGAAACTTACAGCTCTGTAAGTTGGCAAGTTTAGCTCCGATCGACTTAAAAATTTGAGGGAATGTTTTTGAGATGCTATACTAAAAGGAAATTAAATAGAAAAAAATCATTTTTTTACCCTCTTTTTTTACCCCCCCCCCCTACGCATTTATATTAATTTTTATAGTCAAGTTTTTAATGTTTAATTTTAATGAAAGCATTTCAGAATCAAAGCTTTTTAACTGATACAGTTTTACTGTTCTAAGTTGAATAACAGGATCCGTTTCCCAGTTCGAAAAAGTTTGTACGGTCATTAAAAGTAAAAAATTCAAACTCTGAACAGTAACATGTTTTCATTTAAAGTAATGAAACCTGAACTGCACAT
The DNA here is from genome assembly GCA_011634705.1 of Andricus grossulariae. NCBI lineage: Eukaryota > Metazoa > Arthropoda > Insecta > Hymenoptera > Cynipidae > Andricus > Andricus grossulariae. The sequence goes on from JAABKJ010012683.1 coordinate 3,334, forward strand.
TAAAGTATTCAGAGTATTTGAATCGAACAGTTCAAAGATTTCTGGTAAAAACATATAAATCCATGTTACCATTCTCAATGCTCTAAAGTAAAACTAATCCCTCGTCCAATTAAGTAGAAAATTAAAAATAAAAACTTTTCCATTACATCTAAATTTTAAAAATCCCAAATTTGAAACCGTCAACACAATAAAAATGTTAAGCAAAAAAAGACGGTATCTTCTAATTTAGAAAAACTTGAAAATAAATATTACGTCCCTTCGAACTCAATAAAAATTATTTGAAAAAAATAGCCTCTTTTAATTCAGAGATAAATTGAAAATAAATAGTTCTTCCCTGAAACGCAATAAAAATGTTAAAAATTAATCAGGATTCTTCTTCCAATTCATAAAATATTTGAAAAGAAACAAAGGTTCTCGTTTCAAAATCAATAAAAATGTTGAAAATACTAAATTTTCCCGCCTTCAACCCAATGAAAATATAAAAAAAGTTCCTCTTCTAATTCGGGAAAAAATTATATACCAACACTTCGTCCGTTTCTTTTAAGGAAGTCTCTACACGTACCAAGCGAATCTAACTAATTGTACACTATTTGTACCAAAAAAATCTGGCTATTCGTACCGAAATTTCGGTACTTGCAGCCGCGGCCTTCTTTCAAAATTAGAATTGTGAAATTGAAAAGTTCTTCTGACACATAAATCCTTTTGAGTTCAATTATTTTAATTTAAAATCGTTTTAAATTAATAAACTATTAATTCTTATGTGTATATCAAAATTCAACACTTTCACTTATAAATTAAAAAATTTTCAAATAAAATAATTAAAATTGTAATATTCAAAGTTAAAATTTAGAAATCTGAAACAATAACGATACAAGGCCTTCTATTTAAAAAAAGACTCAGTTTCCAATTGTTCACTTTTGAATATATGATACATAATTGCTCATTTTTAATGACCAGAAAAATACTACGAAATATTTGTTTAGTTTTTTATTTGAGAACAGTGCATGGGCAGATCCCTTTATCAAAGATCAACTTATAAACTAATTAAAAAGCAAACTTAAATCTAGATCAGCTGAACGAGCATAATGGCCACGATTACTGGTTGAATTGCGCAAAAAACGGTTGAAATCAGTCGCAGTAGTATGGAAAAAACCAATATTATTGTTGAAATTTTTATTTATATCATTCGCTTTTTGACATATCCTAGACAATGCCGAATTCGTTCCATAGTTTGTGCGATGATGAGGTACATGGAAAAATGTTTTAGATCGAAGAGATTTTACGGGTGCATTCAATTTGATTTCGGAAAGTAAATTAGGACAGTTAATACAATTATTCAAGATATTATGCAGGATTCGTAAATCAGCAAAGAGGAATCTAGAACAAATCTTAGGGATATTAAGTAGCGCTCTAATCCAGTCATAATGGTGATCGCGTCTGTTCATAGCCATGCCCAGCTGTCTAGCCGCGAAACGAAGGAATCGGTTCTGAATGCGCTCGAGTAGTTGAAGGCTCTTTCCTTTTGAAGCCCGGAAAATGTGCCTTGATCAGGTGAGCCGACATCTCCTTGGTTAACGCTGAGTATCTTCCGTCGGGCAATTTTAGGGGGCCAAGAATAGCATCCGAGTTAGCAAGAATAGCATAGAGTTCCTTGAAAAAATGGTCCCAGCCCGTTCTGCTTGATTAGGTATTCTAATGGATTATTACCTCTTGAGTTGATGTCCGGGCTGCCCCACTAAGTAAGTTGGGAATGAGCATCGCACCCAAGTAGAAGAGGAAGACCCGTATCGCTGTCACATGGAAAGTAGGCCGATCCCATGACTAGCTTCCCTATTCCTTTAATATCTGTGACTATCACCATTAGGTCTCGCGAACATAACTCTGGCAGCTGGATAACGTTTACACTCTTCGCCAGTATGCAGGCCCTTGGGTTGGCCTTCGGACAGGAAAGAACATGCGGCACCCAGCAGACGGCAAGATATATATGCACGCATATTTCTTTATCAATGATTAGGTTTTAGTTTAATAAGAGAAAGTTTCATAAAAAAAATGCCGCAGATATATCAGTTGGGCAAGAAATTTTGATAGAAATACTGTGATTCCGGTACTTTCTGTTTGTGACCCTGAAAGGTAGGCAATCCGCTTGCACAACCCATAGATATCGTCTGCATATGCCTGAAACTACTAAATGTCAAGTGGGAAACCGATCCCGGCCCATAGAAGTCACCGAAACGGACGGTTTGTAAAGTTTTTGAGGTCTACCTCTGTAAGGTACGCAAACCCGCTATACCGCTGTTCTCCCGGGGTTGCGACCTTGTTCCCACTTCTTAAAAGTAAGCTAGAGGTATATAATACAAAAGTGCTAAGTCTAAATGCTCTAGAATAAAATGCAAGGTTGGTCGCAATATCGTCCATTTACCGCCGTATTAGTAACGGTAACAGAAAATTTTTCTTGGTTCTAGACAATGAAAAAAACGATGTCCTGTTTTCTTACAGTTCCAACAAGATGATATTGGAGGGCTATTTTCTTGACTTTGGGGTCTAGATCTTTCGATAAAAAAAAGTTCTCGATCAACTCTTCCAAATTAACACTAGTTTCGGGTTGCTCTTCTAACATATTGACCGTTTCTCTCCGCCTATCCTGATTTTTGCCCCTACTTTCACGATAAGCTAGATCAGGTCAAAGAGGTCGATCAGGAGTTAGGGGAGGCTTGCAAAGTCAAGTTACCCTATAACTTTTCTCGAATGCGACAGCGAACTGTTCTAATTGAGCAAAACTATGTATTTGGTGACGTGGAATTGTTAACTGGAGACGTGATAAAAGGTTGCGGTGTGCGAAGCCAATCTCTCCTGATTCGGTAAAAGGAGAATCTAGTCTATCGTACATTGCCAGCATACAGGTGAGATAATCGGCTACCGATTCTCGCTCACCTGGAGTCTTTCGGTGGACTTCTTGTTGTAACTCAAATTGGAAATCGGAATCAGCGAACCTTGAGCGGAAAGCAGACGCAAATTGGTCAAAAGTATTCCAATTCTACTGCATGCTTCTATATCAGTTCAACGCAATACCTTACAAAAAGAAAGGTAGTAGCCGTAATAATATAGTTTCTCTTGCACCTGATAATTTTAAATTCCACTTTCGCATGGTGTCATATGTAGCGTCTGGGCTAGGAGGAATGAGATCGCGTCAAGACTAAGCTTGAGAATAGCAGGGATTTTGTCTAATACTTGAATTATCAATGGGATAGTCTGTAGTGAGATCGAACGTCGCATAAGGACGAGTTGATCGAAGGGCAGTAGTAAGGATTAGGGACCTCTGTCCACGTGCTGGAAATTTGAAATCAGAATTTCTGAAAGGGGGACGTGACTCTCTAAAACTTAAGGGGACATCAGCTCCATATCGCAAATTATTACCGAAAAATCGATTATTATACCTATGCTGACCTATATCTCCTCTCCTCGATGGTTGATTGTCAGCATAATCATCAAATCTGAAGCAATTTTCATTTTTAGGATACCTTCGTGACTCAACGTCAAAATCAAACCTATGTGTAAATTTTTGAAAATAAACCAAGAATTTCACGATAAAATTTGGACAAAAACCACAAAATGCTCCTATTTTAATTCCTGAAAACAAAATAAAAAATTTTTTCTTTGGACAAAAATAAAAAAGAGGAAAGAAAAATGAGAAGGCAACCAACTAAATCCCCTTCCTTCTCTTTTTTATTTCTTTCGTCTTTTTTATTTTTAATACTTCGAAATCAAAATAAAAAAGCATGGATAATATTCACCAACATAAAAATAGAAAAAGACGAAAGAAATAAAAAAGAGAAGGCAGGGGATTTAGTTGGTTGAATTCTCATTTTTCTTTTCTCTTTTTTAATTTTTCCCAAAGAAACAAATTTTTATTTTGTTTTCAGGAATTACAATAGGAGCATTCTGTGATTTTTCTCAAAATTCTATCGTAAGGTTCTTGGTTTATTTTCAAGAATTTATACATTGACTTGAGTGTTCATCAGAATACTCGACGTTTCGACTTCTGCTGATCCTTCTCGCATTTGGATGATCTCGGCCTTGACTAATTAGAGGATGGGGATCGTTAAACATTCTTCGCGGATCTAAGTATAAATTTTTTTGACCACGATCGTTCCTATTGTGATTGAGAGCATCATCACGACGATCAAAAATGTACTGAATCGACTCATTCTTTTCAGTAGCGTACCGTGATCTGGAAGGGACTTTATATCTCGACTCTGGTTTTTGAGATTGTTTAGTTTATGTGCTAATCGCACCTCCTCGAGAATCTAAGCAAGGAACCCGACCTTCTGGACTATCCCCAAGGTCAATCGTTGTGAATCATCTAGTGATAATTCACTTGTTTGCTCTAGCTCTAACGCGGGATCGACATACTCGACTTCCCCTCTAACAGCGCGGTCAAATCTAAGAAGTCTTTCGCGCAAGATGGGAACAATTCCATCGACCGGTAAATCTCTATTCATAAGTTTCGAAATTAACTCCTCTTGATTCAGTGGGTAAATCCACGAATCAGAGGTGTTATTGTGATCGCTCATTTTGCCCAAACTTAATCAAGGCTAGCAAACAAACACGGTAACTATGCATTACTCTCGGAACAATAGCGATGACGCAGTAGCAGATGGGTAATTAATATTCAAGAGATAAGAGATGGATTGGAAACCAAGACCTAGGAATTACTAAGGTTCTGTACAGGGAATATTATTTATAATACTAAACATGATTTCATTCTAAACATTTTCAGGGTTTTTGAATCTCAACAGTAGTGGGGGGTTATGGGAATCTCAACAATTTTGGTGGTTAGTTGGGTACTTCCTCAGAATTTCAGTTATTCAAAATTCTGGTCAGGGATCTCTCTTTCAGAATCTTTTCCTAAAAAGATTTATTGATATTTTATCTAAAATTTGGAATTCTTCTTAAAAGGATTTAAAGTCCTAATATTTTGGTGTTCGAGAATTGTGTTGAGTTTTTATAATCAATAGTCAAGTCAGACCACAAATAAATCTGAAAAGTTCATAAATTACAAGATCCTATACTTCTTAAAAGAACCCTAATTATTTTTGCGTGGGCCCCACGTTGGGCGCCATGAAATGTCAAAGAAAACGAGAAACTAAACTCAACTCAAAGAACGCAGTGTACCGGCTTCTCGCACGGTCAGCTTAAACTCGGTAGTTGGGTGTGTTTCGCAAATGAAGAGGGTTCAAAACATCAGCAACACAATAATCTTGTATTTAAAACAAATAGTACTTCTAATTTATTCAATTAAAATAAATTGAAATAACAATAAGCCAGGTTCAACAATAATTGTTTTACTAAATTTCGGATTTCGACATATTTCAAAGATTCATAATCCTAAAATCAACCAAGACTCTAATAATAATAATCTCGACTCACTTACAACAGAATGAATCTTAAATCCTTACCCAATTCTTGAATACTTAGCCAACTTCGAAAAGTCAGGCTTCCCTGCCTGGAACTCCATGCTCGGAAATAACAAAACAAAACTTGATAATTCTAAATGCTAACCTAGGATCGAGCTAAACAAACTTTAATTAGTAATGACCCATGGCTATTCATAACCTAATTAATTCGGTTAGTAATAGACAAACTCAAATTTCTAGCTTAACTCAAGATCACCACAAAATATGAAATAACCTAGACCTCTGAATCTAAAAAATAATTAAAATAATTCACTTCATGATATTCCATACCTTAACATTTTCAGTTTCTAGAAGGAGGAGCTTTTCATGGGCCCCTCGCCCGTCCAACAACTACGCCTAGCTTGCCTAACTCTACCGTCTCTGAATTCAATCTAGTAATCAACAATCACGTGGCATAATTATCTCAGTAAAATTGGTAACTTTAACATAGTTCAATAGAACAGTCAATATTGGCCGAACGACTTTTCAATAAACGTGACTTAAATTAATCTTTCAGCGTTACTTCCAATCTGGCCGGCATCCTAACATGATCTTTATAGATGAGGATCCACAGCTCCTTTGAGCCTGGCAGACGATAGTAGATAGAAAAGGCGGGAGAATTCAAACAGCTTGAGATGTGTGTCGATAGAATCTAGACGTTTTTAAATTTAAAATAAAATTCTATTCTTAGAACTTTTGAGTTGCAATAATTTTGCAACATTCAGCATAGAACCCATCGTTCAGATGCGTGGCGCATTGAGTGCAACCAGGATGGTAAGGAGTTTGACATCCTGAGCATAAAACCGCATTTATCACAGTGCCTTTACACCCGCGGCAAATTTTCTTAGCTGGTATAAGTAATTTGTCGGGTTTTTCCTTAGCAGGCATATTTTTAAAAACGCTAACAGATATTCAAAAGAGGTAATAACCACTAGTCAACAGGTAATTTTCATGTTATTAAAAATTTTTAATTTGTGAAAAAAGATCTTTCTTCTTCGCTTCAGTGGAAATCGAACCTCTCGTGTTCCCATTGACGTCGGGTGACTTTATTTCAGAAATTAAACATTTTTCATTTAGAAATTTTCAAACTCCATCTAGTCCGAAATGCCGTCAATAATTGCTGTTATTTAATGAGTTATCTTAGACTGATATTGTTGATTTGCAGTTCACAGTAAGTGAAAGTTATCTACACATGATCGATCGTTAGCAACTCCGATGATGATACAGATTCCTTTTATAATAATTAGAAATTATTCAACAATCAAGAGTAAATCATTAAGTTTTAATCGGACGTTTAAATTTTTTTATTCGACACCACCATGTAATGAGCCTTTATCGATCCCTGAAAAGTAAGCGTCAGATAGCTCCTTACCGAACGTTGTCAGCTACTGACAGATTAGTAAATCCAAACACTGCTGCACTGACAGATTATTAGCTCCATAAACGGCCACTGAATAACGCACAAATTATTCTCTAACCATACTGTAAACACACACACACACACACATATATATTTCGGTTTCTATTCCTTTGGAATAGAACTGAAGGGCCTATGACAAAGCCACCGAACGCATCCTCGGGTCGATAGAAACACGATGACGAACCAGCGAAACGCCCACATTGAGTGGACGAATCAACTCAAGGATGACTTGCTAGACTGCTACGATGCCAGCATTATCCCTG